>JAODAL010005453.1:0-143447 GCA_025379985.1 Phyllomedusa bahiana
TAGCGGGTTTAAGGTAGGCTGGGGTACAAGACGGGGATAGAAAAATGGTCTTGATTTTTTTTTCTGTGACTTTTATAACTCTAAGTTGTGTTGCCTAAGATGTAGCACGTATCCATTTGACTTTTTGTGGATTTTTAATTTCAGCTTTTTCCCAGCCTTGTTTGGTTAATAATGAAGGTGGTGTTGCTCTCCCCTAGACTGTAATGGTCATCGCGCATAATCGATGCTCACTATCAAAAAACCTTATCGATAGCGGCCGACTATCGACTCTCGATTGATCTCGATAGCCAACGCAATCGCTCAACACTACTAATGACGCTAAATATACTTTTTTTTAAGGATTTTGGTGCTAAAATCCTTTTCTTGGAAGATTTTGATGCTAATAAAGTTATCTCACTTGTGACGCTAAAAATACTTTTTTTTACGGATTTTGGCACTAAAATGTTTTTTTTACAGATTTTGTCACTATTAACCCCTTAAGGACCCAGCCTGTTTTGATCTTCCTGACACAGCCGTATTTTTTAAATCTGGCATGTGTCACTTTATGTGAGAATAACTTTTTGACACTTTTACCTATCCATGTGATTCAGAGATTGTTTTCTCGCGACACATTGTGCTTTAAGTTAGTAAGAAATTTTGATCCATACAATCCTTGCTTGTTTGTTAAAAATATCAAAATTTCATGAAAATTTGGAAAAATTTGTCATTTTGAAAGCTCCAAAATTTCTGTGTGCAAGACAGATAATTATTCACCACAAAATAGTTTATAACTAGCATCTACCCTATGACTACTATAGGTTGGCATAAATTTTTAATGTTTTTTTTTTTTTTTTCGACATTCGAGGGCTTAGAAATTTAGTAGTAATTTCTCACATTTTCAAAAAACTTTGCAATATACATTTTGTAAGGGACCAGTCCAGTTCTGACGTGGCTTTGAGGGGCCTGCATTGTTAATACCCCCATAAATTATTCCATCTAAGAAACTAGACCCTTGAAGAAATTTACAACGGGTGTTTTAGGAAGTTTGATAAACCCTTTTGGTATTTCACAGAAATTAAAGCAAAGTGGAGGTGAAATTTCAAAATGTCACTATTTTTTACAGATTTTCATATTTATCCATTATTCACTGGAATACGGTAAATGTGACAAAGTAAATGCAACATAATATCAATTCCCCCAGGTCTGCCATTTTTAGAAAATATTCCCATATGTGGCTCTAGTGCATTATTTGGCCTCAACCATAAGCCCCAGAGTAGGAGGAGCACCTACTGGACTCTGGGGTCTCATTTTCAATACGATTTTATTTAGGTGCCATTTCAGGTTTGCGGACACCCAAAGGTGCTAAAACTTAATAAACACCCCTAAAAAGACCCCATATTGGAAACTACACCCCTTAAGGAATATATCCAGTGGTGAAGTGAGTATATAGACCCAACAAGTGTTTCAATTTTTTTTTTAGCATTAGGCTGTGAAAATGTAAAAAAAATTTTTTTCAAATAATCTGCAATTTTAGCTTAAAATGTTTCATATTTACATGGAATCCTGGAAAAAAGAACCCCAAAATTTTGTTACGCACGTTCTTCCAAGTTCAGCAATACCCTACATGTGGGTGTAAACTGCTGTTTTGGCGCATGGCCGGGCACACAAGGAAGGGAGCGCTATTTGGCTTTTGGAATGCAGACTTTGGTGGGGCCATGTCACATTTGCAAAGCCCCAAAATAGCAGAACAGGTGAAACCTTCCAGAAGTCGCCCCATTTTGGATTCAACACCCCTCAGGGATCTCCCTCTAGGGTTGTATTGTGCATTTTGGATGCACAGGTGTTCCATAGTTTTTTTTAGCATTGGGCCATGAAAATGGGGGGAAAAAACGCAGTTCCGCCATTGTTTTTTGGGTTTCAACTTTACAGCGTTCGCCGTGCAGTGTAAATGATAGGACTTTACTTTTAACTTTACTATGGAGGTCGGTACAGTTACATTGATATAGATTTTATATTGTTTTTTCTGTTTTATTACTTTTACACAATAGAAATATGTCTATAAAAAAAAATGTGTTTTTATGTTGTCCTATTCTGACAGCCATAACTTTTTTATTTTGCTGTGTGCAGAGATGTGTATGGGCTTGTTTTTTGCGGAATGAGTTGATGTTTTTATTGGTACCATTATGGGGTGCATATGACGCTATTTTATTAAGGTTTTTGTGAGACGCTTTGAACAAAATACAGCAATCTTGATAGTGTTTTTTATTTTTATTTTTAACAGCGCTCACCGTGCAGTATCCGTGATAAGTTAGCTTTACTTTTTGGGTCTATACGATTATGGCGATATCCTGTTTATATATTTTTTTATGTTGAAGCACTTTAAAAAAAAAAAGTGTTTTTAGTGTGTAAAACAATATTTATTCAACGCTATCATCTGAGAGCAATACATTTTTTATTTTTCCGTATACAGAGCTGTGTAAGGACTTTTTTTTGCGGAATGAACTGACGTTTTAATTGTTACAACATTGGCGTTTAAAGTAGTTTTTGATAGCTTCTTATTCCATTTTATGTGCCGCGGTATGAACAAAAATCTTAATAATGTGATTTGTGTTTTTTTGGGTTTTTTTACGGCGTTCAGAGTACGGATTAATTAGCATGATAGATTTATAGGGCAGATCGTTACACACGCGGTGATACCAAATATGGGTACTTTATTTATTTTTGATCTTTTTGGGGGCGATTGGCGGTGTACGTATTTTTATTTTATTTTTCGTGTTTGTGTTTTACATGTTTTTCACTTTTTTTTACTTTTTTTTACTTTTTCACATTTTTTTTCACTTTTCCCCATAGGGGATTTGAATGAGAGATCTTCAGATCCCTCATTCAAAAGGCATCGGTACATAGCTTGTTGCTATGACTGGTTCGTATGACAACTGTCAGTCACGATGTCGGGCCATGCCTACAGGGCACGGCCGGGCATCGTGACGTCACAGACAACCCGGAAGGCTTTTTTACCCTTTCCGTGTGTCGTCGGACACAGCAGCCGCACGATCGGCACGCTGTCCGTCGACAGGACAAGGAGGGCATCTCCTCCTGCGTCTTCGCAGTTATTGCGCACGATGGTCGCAATAATTAAGGGTTAACCCCCCCCCACCCCCAACGAGTGATCGTGAGTCGGGGCCGACGCTGCGGGATGTCAGCTGTAATACACCCCGCGGCGATCGCGCGAACTCTGCATTCCAGAGTTCCCCGATCCTCGGACGTATGCATACATCCAAGGTCATTAAGCGGTTAAAGTTATCTCCCTTTTGTTGCTAAAAATACGTCTTTTACGGATTTTGGCGCTATTAAAGTTATCTCGCTTTTGTCGCTAAAAATAAGTTTTTTACGGTTTTTGCCACTAAAATACTTTTCTTAAGGATTTTAACACTAAAAATAATATAATTTCTTCAGGCATGCCTATAACCTACACTAACCTTGCTGTCACTACATCCTCCACAAACATGTCTGCCCCCCCCGTTCTGTCTTTTTCCCCCTCCTTGTAGATTGTAAGCCCTCGCGGGTAGGGTCCTCTCTCCCTCTGTCGTGCCAATTTTCATTCATCACTAATCATTGTAATCGTTTGACTTATGTTATGTATGTAACTCCCTCGAATGTACAGCGCCCTGGAATCAATGGTGCTTTAAAATAAATAATAAGAATAATAAAATAAGTTTTTTTATGGATTTTGCCGCTATTAAAGTTATCTTGCTTTTGTGGTTAAAAATAATTTTTTTTACGCATTTTGGCACTAAAAAACTTCTTATTACGGATTTTGATGCTAATAAATTTATCTTGCTTTTGTTTGCAAAAATACATAATATTATATAATATATAATATTATTAATTATTATTAAAATTTTAATATTAATATATATATATATATATATATATATATATTAGCACCAAAATCCGTAAAAATAACGTTATCTCACTTTTGTCGCTAACAATACTTTTTTTGTTGTTTTTTGGCCTTAAAATACTTTTTTTTACGGATTTTAACATTAAAATATGTTTTTTTACGGATTTTGGAGCTTTTAAAAGTTATTTCGCCCGTTAAAACTTTTTTTAAAAGGAATAAATTTATTAGCCAAAAATCCTAAAAGGGGGTTTTTAGCACAAAACTAAAAAAATAAAATTTTGGGCCAAAATCTTAAAAACATATTTTTGGTGACAAAAGCGAGATAACTTTATTAGCGGCAAAATCCAAAAAAACCCATATTGTAGGGCCAAAATCCATTAAAAAACCTGTATTTTTAGCAACAAAAGTGTGATAACTCTATTAGTGTCAAAATAAAGTAAAAAAAAGTATTGTAGTGCCGAAATCTGTAAGAAAACGTATTTTTAGCGGAAAAAAGCGACAAAATGTTATTAGTGCCAAAATCCGTAAAAATAAGGATTTTAGCGCCAAAATACATGAAAAAAAATGGACTTTAGGGCCAAAATCCATAAAAAAAGTATTTTTGGCTACAAAATCAAGATAATTTTACTAGTGTCAAAATCCGTAAAATTACTACAAGATTACATATAAAAGCAATAATGTGCTTTCCATCCCCTTTTGTAGGGTGGAGTTACATCTAATGGCTTAATTTATACATACATTGAAAACCAGACTTGAAGACAAGCAAAAAACGCGCCAAAACTGCCAATTGCAACAATAAGCGGCCGTTTTTTCAGTTGCTTTTGACAGGCAGTGGACAGAAAGCTCAGTTTTTAGTATTTGACTTTCAGGTCATTTTTTTGTCCACTGCAGTGTAGACATAGCCTTAGTGTACTGTGCCTGCTCTACTGTATGTAGTGAGAGACTCAGATGGCCCTATACAAGCAGCTATACCCTCAGCTCCCCCTGCACAGTTGGTACCTTCCAACAGATTGATAAGGATCTCCTGAATTACAAAGTGAAAGTAATACCTGTTTCCCTGTAAAACTGAGGGAAATCCTTTGGATTTCTAATGACATGTATTTGAGAAAAGTCTATTAATTTCATCTACTATCAATTTTAGGTGTTTGTGTGGAGGTGATAGGTACTCTTTAAACTTGCTAAATGCTGTTTTGAATACTTTAAGGGGTGAAGTCTCTTAGATGGGGTCATTTATAGGGTTATCTAACATACAGGTATCTGAAAGCCACATTAGAACTGGACTGGAAGCACCTATGATATGGCAATAAGGTCTGTTTATCACTAGTGATGACCGAACATTAAAATGTTCACGTTTGAATCGAACATCGAACTTTGAGAAGTTTGAACTTTGAAACCCATTAAAGTCAATGGGAGAAGATGTTCGGGTTAATTTTTATACCGCGCACTTTACAATGATTTAATGCGCCTTAAAACCGTTGTGCCGATGCCAATTTTCAGACATGAAAACTACTAAAATAGCATGTTGAACGTGATGTAGAACACGAACATTTACTCGAATGAACAGTAAAATGTTCGATTCGGCTCGAATTCTAAAAAATCATGAAGTTCGAATCAAACTTAACTTTTCTTGAATGGTTCGATCAACACTATTTATAACCATCATAAAAATGTTGCATTGTTGTAACACTGTGTATATACTATATTTCAATGACTAGATGTGATCCCCCTGTCTGTAAAGTGTCAAACAGTCGTTAACACAGTCATAAAACCAACTGACACAGGCCATTCGTAAAACTAAGAAATAATGATTTTATTGGAGGCTGGAGATTATCATTAAGTGTTACATCACAGTCTCATGAAGCTTCAAAGAGATACCAGACCCATCTGGTACATAACTATCTAATCCCCCCATTTCATAGTAAATGGGTCAGTCATGGAACTTATCAAACGACATGGAAACCTGCAAAAAAGCATTAATGCTATCTACAATACATGAAAAAAAACTTTGAGGTTCTTAGTTTTTTGATCAAAAATGTTTAAGCCATCCCCAACTTTCAACGGGACCCCAATGCAGATTGCTTTTGAGTCCAATTAAGACTTCTCAATTGGGTCATCCGACCTCCATAATCCAGAGAGAAAAAAAACAGCTTTATAAGCATACCGCACTGGTCTAGTAACTTGTGGATATGGGTGGGGTGCAGAAAACCAAAATGGAGGCACCCACTCCTCCCTGTATAAGTTAAAAGCAATAAATGCCAAATGCAACGTATAGTTCTGATCAAAAAAAACATTTCTGAAAAGCACACAATGTGAACACCAGTGTATACTGGCATGGCTGTGGTACATATACACATACTCCAATATCAGTAGTACACCACCAAGTTATGGAACTTAGACATACTTACACATACATTGTCCTTATAATTTCTCCCACCAATTAGAGACAAACTAATTATCATAACTAACTGATGGGAGGTTTGGAAACCTGAGATGGCTGACTGGCCTATAAAACACACTGTCCATTACTAATCATTGTACATAGTTTGGGGTACAGTTGCTGATTGAGCTGTGTCCCACAGGATCTGAAAAACCTACCATTGTAAGTGTGAATGTTCTCTGTTTTCTCCCATCTATTTTCTGTTGTATGCATGTCATTTTACTGTATTTTTGTACTCTATGTAAGCACTGCACCTTTTTTCTATTAAATTAAAAATTTACAAAGCTCAGTTTTCATTCCTCTAAGAACCCATAACCTTGAAAAAGTGTTTTTAACCCTGTGACTGCTGGAGAGAAGTGGGATAGTGTTTAACCCTACAAGTGTTGGTAAGTGGTATTTGCATATCGAAGTCCTTCCCTCCGATTCCTTTTCTTTTTGATTGTTGAAGGAAGTTGGTGGCAGCGAATATTTTGGGTTGCCTGTAACTGTGCTGCAGTGTGATTTACTATATTTACTATTTTGCCATAGGCAAACTTAAACTCTATCAGTTCTCTATCTATTAAACACTAAAACGTAACTTTTATTATATCTAACTCTTAACCTCTATACACACTATTTAAAAACCTGATCTCTATCCTCACCATTTAACCCTTTTTTGCTTCTGGAAAGAGGGAATAACTCCTTTCTTCTATCAAGGTCTGGTGGAACCCCCCCTATTAACGGGAAAGAGCCTTTAAATTCATAGCTCAGTTATAGGGATCCCAAGCCAACTACTTGGGCAGTCGTCCCTAATCTCATAGACACAGAACAAATAAGGCCCCCTTGTGACACCGGACCTCTAAGCCTTGATAAAGCCAGGTTAGCTGGCGAAACATGTCGGCGAGGTCAGGCATGACGTTTTAAATTGTGATCTCTCACCTCTGTCTACAAGTGTCACCTGCTGCAGACTGTGTCACAAGGGGGCCTTATTTGTTGGTATAACTATATGTCTTACAAAGACATTTTTGAGGCTTGAAAATAGCAAATTTTTCAAAATTGTCACAATATTTTGATATTTTACGCAAATAAACAAGGATTGTATGGACCAAAATTTATTACTAACTTAAAGCACAATGTGTCATGAGAAAACACTCTCTGAATCACATGGATAGGTAAAAGTATCAAAAAGTTATTCACACATAAAGTGACACGTCAGATTTAAAAAACGGTGCTCTGTCAGGAAGGTCAAAACTGCCTGCTGGGTTAAAGGAAGGGTACCAACAATTTTGTCCACATGTCGTGTATTATAATTATTAATCCTTATACTTACATTTATTATTATTATTATTTAAAGGGGTTGTGTGGTTATCCTTACCCTGAGAGAGAAAATTTATTGGCCTCTTTTATTCGGCCATTTAACCTCCCTTTCTGACCAGGCACATATTTCTTTTACTTAGTACACACAATTTTGAACTCTATAACAATTCGTTGCACGTGTATTTTGCCTATTTTTCCTTTAATATCTAAGACTTTATTTCTATAAAGTTGTGGTTTGGGCTGTTACTGTTTAGTGTGTTTTTCCCTTTACTATTTATTTTTACATATTGTGCCCCTATAAGGTCAGAAAAAGACCTCCTGGGGGAATTTTATATACCTTGCATCTTTTTAATTTTTTTTCTATTGATTTACACTGTAACTGGGGTGAAATATTAGCCCCAGTTACAGGGGAAATACAAGGAAAATACATCCCCTGTACTGACTGCAAATCTTATCTGGGTCTGATAAGACCCAGCAGCATTTGCGATTACCAAGCCCTGGCATTCACATGATCGCTGGCGCAGGGACCCTCCTGCTTATTTGCATATATGTTGTGCGCTGAGTATACAACGATTGATAAGGTAGGGACAGTAAGGGTATGTTCACACGATGTACTGCGCGGAAGCCCGCCGGCCCCATTGACATTCATTAATCGCGGTGCATATTCGGTGCAAGTAATTGACGTAACTTATCTCCCCGTGCGTACAATACGATCGTATTGTACGAGCGGGGAGAGGAGACGTTAAACCATAGTTCTTATGAGAACTATGGATTACCGTAATTTCCGCGTGCATCTCGCCCGTATTAGAGCGCAAATACGCTGCAAAATGCGCGCCGAAATTACCCCGTGTGAACATCGCCTACAAAAAAAAACATCTCAGTGGCGAGCAGGCTAATGCTTAAAGCTGACTCTCCACTTATGCAGCTGCATAATTAGTGTTTCAGAACATTGGTACAGAGTTAGATGTCAACCGCCCAGATGTTTATAGTCAACGACATGTAGTTATAAATGTTTTATATGATACCAGTGCCATTTTAAAATAAAGACACATATGCTCACATCTCCTCTTACTCTGGGTCCAGCGTGGTGACGTCCCATTCAGTTGAAGCAACAAGTAAATAGGAGACCATTGGAAATTAAAAACGACGCACTGCTGAATCTGAAGTGATAGAAAGGTGGGTAGAAGTTTTTCTTTATTTTAAAGAATAATTGGACAACCACTTTAAGCATAATACCATTTAGATCCTGAACATTCAAATATAGAAGACTTTGGTACAGTTAACACAATGTAAGGATACACAGTACAGTCATGGCACAAGCGTAAGGTAGCCAAAAACCATAATGGGATGCTACCACTATAGATTTTAAATTAATTGTAAATGGCCATAACAATCTATTAGTTTTCAACTACATCACAGCCACACCGTGACTGCACTGTGTATACACCCCATTAGGAGTGTAGTGAAATTAATTCAGCTTTTTACCTTTAGATTAAGGTCCAATGGGTATGGACATTGTGTTATACACATGCAGATACTAGTTTCTCAGATTCTACACTTAATTCAGCTTTGTCACATTGAGAAATTGTAAGTGGTCACACTTTTTCTTGTTGACATGGACATTTGTGGCATATTAGCATCAGATGGGGAGAATAACTCGGAATAATTGCTATGCCAAATTAGCAGATTTTGAATATTGAAGGGGAATAGAGACTTGACCACATACAGTTGAAACCAGAAGTTTATATACACTATATAAAAAGACACATGTGCATGTTTTTCTCACTATCTGAAATGAAATCAGAATAAACCTTACCTGTTTTAGGTCAGTTAGGATTGCCAAAATTATTAACATTTGCCAAATGCCAGAATAATGAGAGAGAGAATTTGTAAGGCATTTTTATTACTTTCTGCAAAGTGAAAAGTTTACATACATTTCATTAGTATTTGGTAACATTTCCCTTAAATTAAGACTTGGGGTCAAACTTTTGGATATCCTTCCCCCAACTTCTCACAATATTGGCAGAATTTTGCCCCATTTCTCTTGACAGAACGGGGTGAAAACTGAGCCATTTTGTATGTCCCCTGCCGCACATCCCTTTTCCCAGCATGCCCATAGTTTTCAATGGGTTTAGATCAGGGCTTTGTTAAAGGGCCACTCCAAACACTGACTTGGTTTCCAAACCCACTTTGTAACCAGTTTGCAGTTACTTTGGTTCATTGTCCATTTGAAAGATCCATTTCCCCAATCTTTAATTTCTGGCTGATGTCTTTTGAAATTGCTCCATTTTCCCAACATAATTTCTTTCCTCGTGTTATATGATGATTACTTGACAATCTCATCGGTCGATAGCGATATCGCAATTATCAAGACAATTTTGAATCGATAATAATTTTTCCCCGTCCCCCAATAAAGTCTATGGGAGAGAACAACCCCTTTCATTCTTACACCCAAACGGGGTGGAAAAAGCGGTTAACTCCACAACAGCAAGGGTAACTAGAGAAGCCGGGGCCCCATACAAATTTTTTGGATGGGGCCCCCCCTCCCCCCGCCCACGACCATTCCCAAAGACATGCTTTTTTAATAATTAATAATAAAAGGGGGCAAATCCCCACCAAATATCACCATCATACTGCTCCCAAATCAAAATCCACTATCCCAAAAAACCAACATTACCAATAACGCTTTTTACAAAGGCCCTGATTTACCACCAAAACACCACAAATTACCACCAATAGTGACTGAATAATAACCCTACACTTTTATGACAGTACACAAAGACCAATACTTTTAATAATAAAATTATAATAAATATGACCAAAAAAGTGGTATTACTGTGTACACAGGCTCTGCGACTGTAAAAACCACCATACAGTACCATAAGTGGTAGACACCATTTGACACGGGTCTCAGACTGTATATTACCCCCATACATGCCCATATAATGGTAACACCATGTACAAGCCTGCAGACTGATATTACCTCCTTACGTGACCTATAGGGGTAGACAGCAGTGTACACAGGTCTGCAGACTTATATAACCACCTTACAGTGACCATATAGGGGGTAGACAGCAGTGTACACCCCTGGCAGACATATAAGTGATTACAGTGCAGTTCCCTTTGTGACTCACAGGTGACGTTTCTTGCCCCAGTCGTTGACTTTCTCTTTTTTTTTCTGCATCCGGTCCGTCCCCCCCATTTTGATGACATCTCCCCCCATTTGCCCCTCAGATTTAACACAAAATCAAATCCGGGACTTTTCCGCACCTCCCCCCTGGCTATAGGGGGTCCTTTTTGGCGGCAGGGCTTAAATTGGATTTTGGGACCCCAAATAGGCAAGGGTTTAGGTAGCCAAAGGTCCCATATAGGAGGCAGGGTTTGGGTAGCTATAGGGGAGCCATACAGTAACAGGGTTAGGTGGGTACAGGGGCCATATAGGGAGGGTTTAGGGAGCTAAAGGGGCCCCCTTAAGAGACCCAAGGCTTGTGGGGGTAACAGGCAGGCTTTTGGGGGGTATACGGAGGCTTTAGGGGTGTAGAGGCAGGCATAGGGGGGTGTACAGCAGGGATATGGGGGGGTGTAAGGCAGGCAGGCAATAGGGGGCTGTATAGGCAGGCAGGGATAAGGGGCTTTGGCAGGGAGGCAGATAGGGGGGTGTATAGGCAGGCAAGCGGGCAGATAGGGGGGTGTCTAGGCAGGCAGGCAGATGGGGGGCGGTAGAGGCAGGCAGGTATAGGGGGGGTGTATAGGCAGGCAGGCAGGCATTTAAAAGGGGGGTGTATAGGCAGGCAGGCTATAGGGGCGTATAGGCAGGAGGGATATAGGGCTGTATAGGCAGGAGGGGATATGGGGCTAAAGGGAGGCATATGGGGGCTATAAAGGCATTGGGGGCTAAGGTAGCCAAATTTTGGGGGTATAGGCAGGATATGGGGGGTATAGGCAGGGAATGGGGGCTATGGCAGGCATTGGGGGAGTATAGGGAGGGTATGGGGGGATAGGCGGCTAGGGGGGCTAGAGGCAGGCATATGGGGGTATAGGGAGGAATAGGGGGGCTATAGGCAGGATTGGGGGTATGCAGGATAGGGGGGCTAAGGCAGGCATTGGGGGTATAGGAGGCATATGGGGGGCATAGGAGGGATATGTGGGTATAGGCAGGCTATGGGGGGCTATAGGAAGGATATAGGGGGGTAAAGGGAGGCATATGGGGGGGGAAAGGTAGCATAGGGGGGGCATAAGGCATATGGGGGGGCTATAGGCAGGCATTGGGGGGCATAGGAGGATTGGGGGGGGTTAGGCACCCTAGGGGGGTATAGGCAGCATATGGGGGGCTTAGCAGGATATGGGGGGGGTATAGGCAGCATTTTGGGGGGTATAGGCAGGATATGGGGGCTATAGGAAAGGGTATGGGGGGGTATAGGTAGGCATATGGGGGAAAGGGGGAGGGATATGGGGGGAAGGCAGGCATTTGGGGGGTAAGGCAGGGATATGGGGGCTAAGGGAGGCATAGGGGGGTATAGGCGCATTGGGGGCTATAGGCAGGATAAGGGGGGGCTATGCAGGATATGGGGGGATAAGGGGAGGGAATGGGGATAAAATAAAAAAAACTTATCACCTCGGCCACGCCCCCCCGATGGCCGCTCGCTCCGCCTGCTGCTCTCCCGCAGCCTCGCGCCCACGGGGCGGGGCGGTGTGTGACGTCACCACGGCGCCCCACGGACCACAAGGGGGGCCGGGAGGGGGAAGTAACAGAGCGGAGCGATCGGGCTCCGTCCTGCAATACCGAACGTGCTGCCTCGAACGCCCGGGCCGGGGGGACCCGGGGGTTCAAGGGAGTTTGCGCGGGCCCCCGCAGCTCCCCCGCCCGCCGGGGGTGAACTTTAATTTTACTGCCGGGGGCCCCGGACGGCATTACCAGGGGACGGACCAGTAGCACTGCCCCGGGGCCCCCCCTAAGCGCAGGGGCCCCGTAGCAACTGCTACCCCCCCCTAGCCCGGTATTACGCCCCCGCCAACGCAAATGGATACGTGGGTACATCTTGGAACCATTAGGTTTAAAACCAAAAGAAAAAAAGTCACACACCATTCACTATCCCTGTCTTGCACCACAGCCTGACCCTTAAACCGCTTACCCCCAAATTAAAAATGCCAGAAGGCAGTAGATTTGAAAACCCTCATTTTACTTGAACTGGACATTGAATATCACGTCCCCGGGAAAGCCATGAGCCCCAAACCTGCATGACCCCCAGATTTAAAAGTGCCCCAAAAAGGAGTCTTTCAAAACCCCCACTTTGTTTCACTGGACAGAAATATCCTTTTCCTGGGCCCCATATGAGCCCCAAAAAATGCATGACCCCCAAATTAAAAAATGCCGGAAAAAGATCTTTCAACACCATTTTGTTGAAATGGACATTGACCATCCTGTCCTGGGCCCAGATGGTCCCCCAAAACCGCATGCCCCAAATTAAAAAGGGCCGCAAAAAAAGGGGTCTTTTCAACCCCCATTTTAGTTTCACGGGCATAGACTATCCTTGTCCTGGGCCCCAGCATACCCCAAACCTGCATACCACGATTTAAAAAATGCCCCGAAAAAGGGAGTCTTTGACCCCCATTTTTAGTTGAACTGGACTTGACTATATCTGTTTTGTCCACAAAATATAAACCATTAAACCCTGTCTGAAAAAAGATTAAAAAGTGCCAAAAAAGGAGTCTTTGAACCCCGATTTTATTAAACTGGGCATTAACTATATCTGTCCTGTACCCCCAGTATGACCATTAAACCTGTCTGACCCCCAAATTAAAAGGGCCGGGAAAAAGGAGTCTTTCACCCCATTTTTAGTTGAACTGTACATTAACTAACTGTTTTGTACCGCAGTATGACCATTAAACCGTCTACCCCCGATTAAAAGGTCCGGGAAAAGGAGTTTTGAACCCCCCATTTTAGTTGAATGGACATTAACTAATCTGTCCGTACCGCAGTTGACCATTAAACCTTTGACCCACAGATAAAAGGTGCGGGAAAAGGGGTCTTTTAAACCATCTTAAGGGTTTAATGGGCATTGGCTATACCCGTTCTGACCACATTATACCCTTAAACCGTTTAACCACAATTAAAAAGGGCGGGAAAAAATCTTTCAACCACCATTTTAGTTCAACTGACATTAACTATATTGCCTGTCCCCAGTATGACCATTAAACCTGTCGACCCAAAGATTAAAAGATGTCGGGAAAAAGGAGTCTTTCAACCCCCCTTTTATTGAAAGGACATTGACTTACCTGTCCTGGGGCCACACATGAGCCAAAAACCCGCATGACCCCCCAATTAAAAAGTGCCGCAAAAAGGAGTCTTTCAACACCATTTAGTTTCACTAACAAGATATCCTTGTCCTGGGCCCACAGCTGGGCCCCCAAAACCCGCAAAGACCGCAGATTTAAAAAAGTGCAGCAAAAAAGGGGGGGCTTTTTAAACCCCCATTTTAGTTTAAATGGACATTAACTATATCTGATCCCTATACCGCAATATGACCATTAAAATACCTTTTTGACCCCAGATTTAAAAAGTGCCGGGAAAAGCGGAGTCTTTGAACCGACGCCAATTTAGTTGAACTGACATTTACTAATAACTATGTCCGGGGTAACGTCTACATCTGTTCAAGTCTATCCATTACCCCCTTTGACAATTCAGAGGAAAATTTGATATGCAAGCCTTTTTGAGTGAACATGCATAGTTTTTTTTCCAGTAGTTTAAACATTCTAGAGAAACCCACATTTTTCAAAATAGATGGCGAAGCACACCCCGTCTTTGTTTCTCTCTTTTGTACTAATTGTATTAAATGGTTCTGTCTCCTCATACAGGAATGCTCAGCTAATGTTAAGAACTTGCAACACAACAAGTCATTTTGCAAATATGTGTCCCATTAACATGTCCTACCTATTCCTGTTTCTCTGACATAGCCCAAACTACCCTTGAGCACCCTTGACAATTGTGAAGAACAAATTCTGTCAGAAACCACATGGTTTCTACAATATGCACTGTAGTCTCACTGCATTTTCAACAGCAAAATGCCCCCAAAAAATACAAAACATGACCCTTGAGCGCCACTCTTGACAATCTGTAAGAACAAATTCTGTTTAGCAACACCACAAACATTTTTTTAGTAATAGCGCCAACCTGTATATAGCGCTGCATGCCTCCACAGCATAAATGCCCCAACAATCTCAAAAGCACTGACCTTTCGACGCCACTCTTGGGACAAGTTGTGAAATAACAAATTCATGTTTAGTAAACAACATCTTTTTTCTAGAATAGGAACCTGTTAATGTATTGCCTGCAACTTCAAAGCAACATACACCCAAAAAATTTATATAAAATGCACTTCTCAGCCCACTCAGTTAAACAAATTTGGAGGCGAGAAAATGCCACTTAAAAGCCACATCATGTTCCAACAAGGACTATGATTATAGCTCTGTATCTACCACGCACCATGACCCCAAAAAATTATAAAAATGACTACTCCAGCCACTGTTTAAACATTGTCGCGTGAGGGAGAAATACCCACATAAAAAAAGCCACATTTCTGTCAAAGTAACCATGCATTTAAATAGCTGAATCCTCACAGCAACATACACCCAAAAAAATTATAAAAATGACTTCTTCAGGCCCACTGCTAAAAATCTGTGCGAGGGAGAAATGCCACTTAAACCCACATTTCCTGTTCCAAAGGACCAGATTTATCACGCTTGACTATCTCACAGCAACATAGACCCAAAACATTTGCAATGCGAAAAATATCTAAAGATGAGTGAGTAAATGGAATACGGTGTTGGTCCATGCAAACCTTGCTGTCATTTTACAGTCTCCTCACCCAGCAAAACAGCAAAATGAACTTTTTGGGCAACTGAAATACAAAAAATTGCAGTGTAAGAAAAGATCATTCTAAAAACATTTTTTTTCAAGAGGAACCACTTTCTGTTTGACCAGAGGAATGTGAAGTAGACCGGCGAACTAATCGTAGACCCTTGCAATTGTGCCACACATCATCAGAGGATCCATGCCTGATTCATCTTCGATGAAAGTCAATGATCCACACTTATCTGTGCGGAATGCTGGATTCTTTGTCTGTACAAATGACCTCCCCAAGCTGTGCTGAAGGCTCCGCTCAGATAATGCGACACTCCCACTGGCTGCTGGGCAGCGACAACACTAAATGGCGTGGCGAGTGTGCAGCTGCTAGGCCATTTATCATTTTGCATTCCCAAAGTCCTATTCGGTCTGGAACACATACAAAACCATCGGTGTTGAGACCAACGCAGATAATCGTGCACCATGCATCTTAAGCTGGTATACTGTGTCTGTTGTATGGCTGTGTGTGCCCTGCAATTGCCATGGCGTTGGTGAGAGTGGTAAATCAAAGATCCTTGCCAGCAGGTTCACCCCCATTAGGCCTCTGCTACCATATTGCCTGCTGCTGAGCCCGCTACGGCTACTTGGACAATCTTCCTACTGCACAGCACGCTCGCTCGACGTTGTTCCACCAAGTGCCATTTGCAATGAACGTAAGCAACACAACAGATGTTCTCCTGTTGATCAAATCAGCAAGGTCTCCATTTCCTGCATTTTACCTCCTCTATTTTGCGCGGGTTGGGTGGAAAGGAAAGTGCTGAGTTTTGTTTTGTACCGGGATTACAGAGGTGGCCACCCAGAACTACGTTCAATTGCACTGGCCTTAATGCCGAGGATCAAGCGTTGGCAGGAAATGGTAGCACTCCAAGCCACTCATGTGAGAAGATGGAGCCTTGCATTCCCAAGCCGTCTGGCGGGTTTCCGAGGGTGCACCAGCAACACTGCGATCTTCCTTCATCTTTCCTCTCCACCCTCAAATTCGCGCCAACCTCTTTCCAAGGCAAGTGGCCGTCGGTAAACGAGTCGGTGTACCTATGGCATCACCTCCTCCTCCTCCTCCTCCGCTTCCTCCAAGCACGAACACAACCAGAGCTTTCCAACACAGCCCTGACTTGCCCTCAGATCGATGCACCCCGAAGCTGATACGCCGCCTTGCACTAGCCTGGACAACCCCGAACCACTGCCTCTAATGCAAGACCGACAAATCAGAAACCGTTGGGCCTTGTGGAATTTGACGGAGAGAAAATGGCTCCGATGTCTGCACTCCTGTGTCCTCTCACACCTCCGTTCGCTGGTGCGGGCCTGATGTTTTCAGAGTGTCCAAACTATCGTGTCCAAACTAAGATCACACCCTACAATGGCTCATGCTGACAAGCATTGTCCACACTGACCATTTTGGTGGCTTCTTCAAAACTGGCAAGGATTGGTGCAAGAGCTCTTTCCCCTGCCTCCACTCTCGTGGCTCAACACCTCCCCGAGGTCCGCACCGCTGCTTGTCAGGCCATTTGACACTACTCTCGTCCACAGAGATAAAGGCATTTGCTTGGAATTCCCAGCGTCTCTCGCCACAGTCAACCAATGAGACGTTGATGCGGTAGGCCGAGCTCGACCCTGCGCACGCAGCCCATACGGGACGAAGCAGGTTCGAACGGCCGGAAGTTCGTGAACTCACGACCTCGTGAGCCTTCTCCAGCAGAGCATCCAGACCGCTCGGTCAGCGCTTTAGAAATTTCCTGACGACAGCGGTTTCAATGATCAGACCGTCCTTGCAAGGCATGTAGCACCCCAGCCTTACCGGATCTTAAGGGCTGACCCCCAGCAGATTCGACCATTATTGAGCCACACCACCCACCATTTGCCTGGCAACAAGGCGTTCTTGTCCACCCCCAGCCCAAGCGCCTCTAGTCCCTCGTTGCGGAGACAGCCCGTCACACAGCTCCTAGAACCTGTGTGTGGAACGTCTCCTCAAACAGATTAATTTCAACACGCGCCTGGTTTTCTCTTGAGTAGCACTTGATGCCACCAGAGGACTTTGAGGGGAAAAACCCAGCACCATCCCTGCGGTTTTGGAAGAGCGTTTTGCCCGCACCGAGCCTGAGAGCCACCGCGTCACCCCCCCAGAGACATCCCAATCCACCACCCATATGCAATGTCCTAACAACCACAACGTCTTGGGCTGCACACACATACTTCAATAATACCTTTATAGAGCATGAGTCCGTGTTCGCCCGCCCCCCTTCCCCCACACCCGCTCATCCACCCCTTGACTTTACAGCGCTAGAATCGGGCTCCCTTTACAAATTCACAGCCTACTACCACTAAAATCTACAAATCTCTAATCTACCTACGCTTCTAATAGATATCACCTCACAGCTCAAGCATAGCGTCTCGTGTGAACAAATAGAAAACAATTTCGCTCGACCTGTTTGGACACGAGATTGAGCACCAGACGTCCTACTCCTATGAGTGACACTGACAACATCACTGTTTCTGAACATGAAGGGCGGTTCTATTAAAACGAGCTCATGCTGAATCTTTTTCTTCCAGGCTAATCGCAACCATACACATCCCCATCATGACGTTCGCACACACTTCTCCCCCTGCTCTATCTCTAAGCTGATTTGTAATGGCCGCCAAAATGCGAGTACGAAGCGGTAAAATGGGCGCGATATTCATTAGATGATGCGCATATTTTCACCTAAATTATCACGTGAGATTCGCGAAAAATCAGATCAACATAAAAAAAACCGTGCCGATTTCACAACTTGGTCGATAATAAATCGATCCAACACTACTCGTATGCCATGAAGTGCACCATTTCCCTTCGTGCAATAAAACAACCCCACAACATCTATTCTGAGCCACCCCGATCTCCACAGGTTGGGATGGCAATCTTAGGCTTCCAAGCATCTTATCTCCTTTTTTCTTCCAAATTAATGATGGTCATTATGGCCAAACAGTTTTCAATTTTAGTTTTGCCAGACCACAGACATGTCTCCAAAATGTAGGTCTTTGAGTTCCTGTGGTGCATTTGCAAACATTAAATCTGGCATTTATATATTTCTTTGGAGTATAGCTTTGTTCCTGGCAGAGTTGGCCCTTTCAGCCTCAATTTTTATACAATTACCTTACCTAACTCGTTCATCCACACTGTGGCTAATGACACAATCTTACAAGCTTCCACCATCATTTTCTCACAAGATCTTTTTGCTCTATTTCACGTATTGAGGCTTTGGCTTTAAATGTCAACCAACAGCATGTTCTCTACCCCCCGCTCCTTAAAGGAGACACAGAACCTGTCTCCTCCTGCGCCTGGTATGATAGGCTGGACATACCCATCTTATTTTCTCTGGCGTTATAATTCATTTTGAACAGCCTGACAGGCACCTTCAGGTAATCTGAAATTGCAACTCAAGGATGCCCAGACACATGTGCAAGTCCCAACAATCCCTCTCTTCGTTTATATATTTTAGGCTGATTTCTTTAGAATTTCCCATGATGTTACACACAGAGGCAGGTGCTTCTGGTGTTCAAAAATACACCACAGGGGTTCTCAATTTAACTCAGATTTCCAATAAACCTTTTAGAACTTCAAGACTGAAATGTAAGGGAGGAGGGGACCGCGGGGCCCAAACGCAAGCGAATAGCAAACCACGCCCAACGGAGTCTAATTTAGCCCCATTTTTCACCAAGCCCGCCGCAAAGCGGGAGGGACTTCTGCGCGTGGGGCACCAGTCGTTCCCCCTGACTGACTTGCTTGCGATGGGCCCGGGGGTACAGCGTGGTACAGAGACGTAATCCGGAGGGTATCGGGGAAGGCAAAGGTCAGGCACAGCAGATTTTTTTTTTATCAAAGACGGCAACGGTCAGGGCGGCGGCAAACGCAAGGTCAGGAACAAGCAGACGGACTGGTACAGGGAAAAATAAAGGCTGAACTCTATACACTCAAACATCCAAAACACACCAACAGACGGCAGCGAGTGCTAGGGCATCTACCTATTGGGACCAGGCCTTAAATTAACCAAAAAAGGGCGCGCTGCCCTTTAAAAACCGGGACCCCCCGTCCGGCGCTTAAGCAGGATTATGCACGGGGCGGCGTCAAGTTTAGACAGACGGGGAGGTAAGTACGGGGTCCCCCGGGGCAAAAAGAGAAGGACCACGGCTGCGGACAGCCGCAGCACCGTCGCCGGCCGTACCACAGGGGGGGGCCGGGGCAGCTGGGCCCCGGGCGCCGGACAAACCCCCCCCCCTTAGCTCTCCCCCCTTCCTTTGAAATTTAGCGGGGGAGATCGGGCAGTTTGGGTTCCGGGTTCCCATGAACCTCCCCGACCGAACCCCTTTCCAGTGATAAGGTAGAACGCTCCCCCTCATGCTCCCCCGAAACCTGTTTTGCCTCCAAAGATTTACTGTGACAACAGGTAAGGCAGACAGGCGGGGAAAGGGGTTCAGCCCCAAGGGTTTGGGGGGACAGTGAAAACGCGTTCGGGATCCTAAGTCGGGGGGCAGGCAAAGCTTATGGGAACGGGTTCAGACCTGGAGCACCCAAAAGGGACCCGGGAAATTTGGGGGCCCAACTTGTAACTGGGCACCTTAAAACGGCGTACTTTGCGGATAACCAAACCCTATCGCCTGGCTCAAAGGGGCGGGGGCCTACGGTACCTGTCAGCCTGACCTTGGTGGGGCGGGAAAACTCTAGCGGGCCGACCTAGTTCCCAAGGGACCCTTTGTTTCCTTTATTTGGGGCCCACGGCCGGGACATGACACGGGGGTAGCTAGGGGAGAGGTGGGTTTGGGGATGAAACCCAAAGACAAAAAAAAGGGGGAGCCCCAGGGGATTCTGACTCTAAAGTTATAAGAAAACCTGCCCAGGGGGAAAGAGGGGACCTTTTCCTGACGAGCGGACACAAAGTGCCGCAAGTAGGTCCCAACACCGGGTTAACCCTTCAACCTCCCGTTATTTGAGGGTGGTATGCAATAAAAATCCAACGAACCTGAAACTGCCCGCCGGGGCCCCCAAAATTTACAAAAAAACTGGACCCCCTTCAAGACAATAGCAGGGGAGACCGGAAAAGGGGAAAATATATGGAAAAAATGCTGGGCCAGCTGGGGGGCAGGGGGTAACCCCATGGGATGAAGTGGGGCCATTTTTCGAAAAAACGTCGGTCCCCCACCCATAGACGGTTTTCCAGAGAAGGGAAGATCTGTGACAAAGTCCTTGGCGACAAGTCCGGGGTTTTTCCGGCACAGGAAAAAGCTGAAGAAGGGCCCCGGGGGCTTGAGGCGGGGGAACCTTTTTTTCGGGCACAGAGAGCGGGCCACCAAAGTCCCTGAGGGCTTGACAAGATGGGCCCCATATAGCGGGAGACCACTAAAGGGGCTTATGGATTCCGGGTTTCCCACTGTTCAAGAATGCCCCACTTCGGATTCTGGGCCCAAAGCGGCCAAAACGTTTTCCCCCGGGGGGGCACACGTTGAAGATCCAGGGGGGGCAGCTTGATGGGGGCGTAAAGGGGGGAAAAAAGTGCGTGGAGGAGCGTCAAAAAACCCACCTATAAAGGGGCACGAGATGGGGCGCAGCTTTGATGTTCTTCCCCGGCTGGCCGAAAGTGTAGCAAAAATCAAAACGGGGGAAAAAAAAGCGACCATTAGCCCCGGGGGTTTCGGGGTAGAGCCGACTGAAGATAAGGGTTTTTTGGTGGGTGAAAATATCAATGGGATAGGGGCCCCTCCAGCAGGTACGCCACTCTTAAAAGACCCCACTTTAGGGCCTAATTCGCGTCCCCCCAGGGTAAAAACTTCTGGGGCCGGGAAGAACTTTTTGGAGAAGAATCCCACTTATGCATTTTTACCTGAGGGGGACCTCTCGGGGACACACCGGGCACCCCCCGAGGGGCATCCATTTCCAATAAAGGGGGCGGTTGGGGTCCGGGCAAAGACAAAACCCGGGAGCAGACCGCAAGAAATTTTGAGACGGCTGAAGGCTTTTGACTTTCCGGGGGCCAGGACTTGGGATTGGCGTTTTCTTGGTTAGAGCCACCAAGGGCCACAAGCGAAGAAATGGGGGATAAATTTCTATAATAATTGGAAAACCAGAATCTTTGAATGCCCGAAGGCCACCTTTTGTGGCCACTGCAACACTGCGGAGACTTTGAGGGACCATCCGGGGGGCCCTATCAGAGACGATGACCCTAAAAAGGGGCAACTGGTGCGTCAAAGAGTTTTTAAAACGGAAGTCGCTGGGGACCTGGGGGTTTTGGGGGTGGCGATATTACAGATCCGAGAAAAATAAGGAAAAAAAATAACCAAGTAAAAAAAACACAGCGTAGAGTAGGCCCCCGGAAGATCCTTACGAATTTTGGAATACCAGGGGCTTTGCAAGACCGAATGGCTAACCAGATACCAAGGGGCCATCCGCGTTTTAAACGCTTTTTTTCCACTCGCGTTTCTCTAAAACGGATCAAATTATAAGCACCGCGAAGATCCAGTTTTGGAAAATTTTTTCGCCCCCGCAGGGGGTCGAAGATTCCCATTAAAGGGAAGGGGTAGCGATTCTTTATTGATTTTTTTTAAGCCCGAAAATCGATGCACCCCGGAGAGACCCATCTTTTTTCTCCAAAAGAAGAAGCCGCCCTGCCCGAGAAGGACTTCGATAAACCCTTTGCGGAGGTTCTCCGTTACTCAAAATCGCCTTAGTCTCCGGGAACGGGGAGTGGGTAAACCCGGCCTCTGGGGGGGGTACAGCCAGGGGTTTCAGGTCAATGGGACAGTCGTAAGGGCCTAGGAGGGGGGTTTTGGCCTTTCCCTCCAAAAAACACCGCAAATCCCCAAAAGGCGTAGGGGGATTGAGAAGCTTGGCCCAATTCAGGGGGGCGACTTGAGAGCGGTTGCGGGGCAGAAGAACTGAGTGACACGGGAAAACCCCCAAAGCAGACTTCACCTTTTCTTTTCGAAGGCGGGGTATGGTCCTGCAGCCCAAAGGGGGGCCCCAAAGGGTTTAAGGGGGACCGCGCAGGACTGAAGTGGCAAAGTTTCCTTGTGAAGGGCCCCAATCTACAGGAAGCGGGAGCCTACGAAAAGGATGGCGTCCTTAAGGCATTCGCCCCTGACCAAGACACAAATATGGGTTTTTTGCAACAGCACCCGGGGGACAAATTTGGGCACAAGTTCGTGGTTATAAATTTCCGCCACCAGAATCAAAAAGGGGGGGCCTGAAAGGTGCTGTCCCGGGGAAAACACCAATGTTACGGCATTGTCAAAAAGGGGGGGAAACCTTTTTACACCATGTTCCTCTCCTACAGCCCAGGTCGGAATTTTTCCCGGGGCCCCAGACGTTTCCCCCAAAGAAATTGGGGCCCGAACCACCCAAAAAAGCACAGCCGCTTCAACACGCGGAACTTCCTCCCGGGGCAGGGGGGCTCTCTCACCTGCATAGGTTTTCCCCTTTAAAAGCCCTCAGGAGGAAAAAGGTGACCGCGGAAAGTGGGACCAAGCGGGGGGGAAAAGCTGGACGGACATTTTCCCCGTAGGGGAGCTCTTGTTTCCTTTCGGCGAAGCAATATCCACTGGGGGGCCCAAAAGGATTAGGTCTCCCAAGGGAGCTGGTAATCCCCGCGAGCTCTCCTTGATTTGCCCCGAAGGGGCCTTCCAAAAAGTTCCACCAACGCTTCGTTGTTCCATTCCCCGCTCCCAAGCAGAGTGCAAAACGCACCAATACTGACCGACTGTGGTGTCGCCCTGACAAGCCCGGAGCAGCCTGCGGCGCCCAAGAATAGCCTGGGTTCCCCCCCAAAAACGTGCGGAACCCCCGGGGAAGGTTTGGGGGGTCAGCTGTCAAGGGCCCCTCGACCTAGCGGCGTAGCCCAATCAAGGCTTCTCCCCCCACAAAGGTGATTAAAAGCCACCTTGGCAGCTCTATGGGAAATTGGGCCCATCATCTCGAGGGGGATGGGCAACTGGCAAACCCCCGCCTTTTGGGGTCTCCATCGAGCGAGAGGGGGTGGGAATCGAGGGGTCCCAACCGAAACAGGTAGGCAAGGAAACGGGGGCAACGGGGCGGTCAGAGGCCAGCCGGTGAGGGGAGACGGGTCCAAATTCTGCATCATGGGCCCTCTGGTCGAAACCTGGGTCGCTGGACGACAGTGTCTGACGTCCCGGAGATCGGGGGCCGAGGTACCCTGGCGGAATCCATGGCCAGTCTGTACAAAAAGGAGGAGTGGGCCGCTGGGGCCCAAACCCAAGCGATAACTAAGCCCCGCCAGGGGAAAGGAGCTAAGGAGCCCCCGGGTTTTCACCCGACCCCCGCAAAGCGGGGTTGGACTTTCTGCGGCGTGAGGCTACCAGTTTTTTTACCCCTGACGTGACTGTGCATGGCCCGGGGTACGCGTGGTACGAACGTAATCCGGAGGCGAGTCGGGGGCAGGCAGAAGGGCAGGGAGGGAGCAAGGTTCGATAAGACGGGGAGAAAGGGCGGGCACGGGAAAAAAAGGGAAGTCAGGAACGAAACAGACGGACTTGGGACACGGAAATCAAGGCTAAAACCCTTTCACTCTAAAAAGCCCAAAAAAACACCAAAAACTGGGAGCGAGTGCTAGGGTTTTTACCAATAAGGGCCCCGGGCCTTCAAATTTAACCCAATTAAAAACGCGCTCCCTTTTAAAACCCGGTTCCAGCCGTCGCGCGCCGCCCTTAACAGGGATTTTTGCCGCGCGGCTGCGAGTTGGAGACAGGACGGGGGGTGGTAAGTACGGGGTTTTTCCCCCGGAAGAGGGGAAGGGCCACGGGTCCCGGCCCCCTACGCCAGGGGGCGGCCGCCGAGCTGCGGCCCGCGGCCTGACCAAAATCATCAAATGGGGCATATAAATCCTATGGATGAAGCTTTTACTTTTCTGAAAGAATAAAAATGCCTTAAACATTATTTTCTGGCATTTTGCAAATATAAATAATTTTGGTAAACCTAATTGACCTAAACAAAGGTTTATTTTGATTTTCAAGTCAATAGGAAAAAACAGCATAGTGTCTTTTTTAAAATGTATGAAATTTCTGGGTTTAAGTTGTAGTGTTTTCTTCTTTTTTCAATTTACACTCTGACTGACATAGTTTTTTCATAGCTGGGACCAACTCCCTGTTTGTGCTGTTCATTGCACCCCATTGTCATCTCCATTCTCCTCTGCATTTCTAGTTCCTATGTGCATACATTCTTGTAGATTTAAAAGGCCTGCGTATAGCATTACCTTCTAACCCCATCTATGATTCTCACTAGGACCTGTGAAGACAGATATTTCCTTATTGATTAAGATACAGGTTCTGTTATTGTAGTGAACAACAATGGTATTTTCTAATTTCTTGATTCCGATCTTGGCTTTTTACATAACTATTTTTTTGTCCTGATCCTGTGCCTAATTATCATTATGTCTGAATCCCATTGCCATACATGATATTTATGTTCAACTATTGTTTTTGGTCGAAGTCAATTTTTCCCAAATTACAGACGATCCGAAAAATCGATACAGTTTTCGCCATGATCATTAAAGTCTATGGGGGGAGGGGAAAAAACCTTCAATTTACACCAAAAGGGGGGAGTGGAATTAACATCCCCAACAGTAAATGGGATACGGCTACTCTTTGGGAAACAATTAGGGAACAAGAAAAAAATTTACAGACTATTTACTATCCCCGTCTTGTACCACACTGACCCTTTAAAACCTGCATACCCACAAATTAAAAATCCAGAAAGCAGTATTATTTGGACCATCATTTTAGTTTTTAACTGGAATTGACATTCCTGTCCTGTACCACAGCAGACCCCCAAAACCCGCATGATCCCCAGAATTTAAAAAGTCCAGAAAAATATCCTTTCAACCACCATTTTAGTTTAACTAGACATTACTAAACCTATCCCGGAGCAACATGACCCTTTAAAACCCGTTGCCCACAGATTAAAAATGCCGGAAAAAGACTTTGAAACCCCTATTTTTGTTGAAATGGACATTTACTATGTTGTCCTGGACTGCAGCATGACCTGTAAAACCCGTCTGGGGCCCACAGATTAAAAAATCTGGAAAAAAAGGGGTCTTTTTAACCCCCATTTTAGTTTTAATCTAATTGACTAATCCTGTCCGTACGCAGCATGACCCCAAAAAAACCCCATACCCCCAGATTAAAAAGTGCCTTAAAAAAAGTCTTTGAACCCCCATTTTAGTTGAATGGACATTGACTTGCCTTTCCTGGACTCCCCTACCTTTAAACCGTCTGACCCACAGTTTAAAGAAATAAAACCTTTTCTCGCCCCACCCCCAGTCCTATACCTCTCTTTGCTCCTTACCATCGCATTTGGCTCCATGTTCAAAGGTAAAATTTAAAAAGGTAGGGAAGGTTTTGACAGTCTTTTATTAAAGACGGCAATCACAGCTATTTTTAAAAATCCTCAAGAAAAAAGGGAAAAGGGCCAACTCACAGCTAAAACTAAAAGGGAACTGAACACGCCAGAGCACACAAACCCCATACATTAAAAAAAAAACCCCAAGGCAGAAAAGGTGATGGCCCATACATTTCTCCACTGGGTGACAGAAAACTGACTTAAAAATTGACATCAATTCACTAGCATGCAAAAAAGCCAATAAGCACATACCTTAGTTTGGGAACAAAACAAAGAAAAAAAAGGGTAAGCAAGTAGAATACCAGCACCCCCACCCTCCCCCCCATGCATAAGGGGTTGAGCGGGGGCTGTCTTATGGGTATTTTGCTTTTTTTATATCCCCAATCTAGGGTACTGTGGTTTTTTTGCATGCATGTGAATAATGTAAATTGCAGTTTTCTTCCACCTGGGAGAGATGTAGGGCTATCAAAATTTAACTGCAAGGGGAAAATTTTTTTAAATAGCAGGGGGGTTTGTGCTCCTCTTTGCTGTGTTCCTCATTTCAGCTTTTTAGCTGTGATATCCTTGTTTTTGTTTTTTCATTCTTTAAAACCTCTAATTCCAACAGCCAACAGGGTTAGAAAAAGAAATTTTTTTCTATCAAATAACGAATGCTCTGGGGGAAAACCGTAACACCAAAACAACAGTGTTCTTCCCTTCATCCCTGAATTACAATGCCCAGTAGGACTAGCAATTATAGTTTTCAACAAAAATCGTACAAATGCACAATTGCCAAAAAATGAGACCCCTGAGTGAAAAGAATATTAAAAAGTTATATGGTTAAATGGCAGCCTTCGCACCACTGTTAAAAGGTGTAATTTACTAGGGAATATGTATAACACAATTTCGACAAATTGAACCTTGCGACACAGACGCAGGACTGCATAAGATATTTTTAAAAATTATATGGGTAATATGGGAGTCTTTCACCACTAAAAACAAAAAATTTACTAGGAAAAATTTTTAGAACACAAAATTTCTTTCAACTGAACCTTTGACCAAAAAAGACGCACACTGCAATAAATATTTAAATATTATATGGATTTAAAATGGCAACCCTTTACACCATTTACTACAAGGGTTTAAATTTTCTAGGAAATTTTTTAAACAAATATTCTACAACGGACTCTTTGCTCCAAGCTGAGACGCACGGACTGCCATAAGAGTATTTAAATATTATATGGATTAATATGGCAGCCTTCGCACCACTGACTACAAGCGTAATTTACTAGGAAATTTGTAGAACACAATATTCGTACAACTGAACTCTTTGCGCCAAACAGACGCACGGACTGCAATAAGAGTATTTAAATATTATATGGATTAATATGGCAGCCTTCGCACCACTGACTACAAGCGTAATTTGCTAGGAAATTTGTAGAACACAATATTCGTACAACTGGACTCTTTGCGGCAAACTGATATGCACGGACTTCAGTAAAACTATATAAAAGTTATAGGGGTAAGTTAAGCTGGTTTTTGGGAACACTGACACACAGTGATTGCAATAGGACTGAGCTGCAAAATATCTTCTTTTCAAATGCCTCTCCTGCCGCCCCCCACCCCCCTCCTACCACCACCACCGCAGTGATTGTAATAGAACTGAAAACACAGGAACAATTTCAACTGCTAGCAGAGGTCTGCTGGCCAAAAAAGTGGTAGAAAATAATTATTTTTCAATTTAACATCACAGAACACATTGCGCTGCAAAATATCTCCCTTCATTTCAAAAGCCTCTCCTGCTGCCGCCCCCCTACTCCCTCACCCCTCTCTCCCCCGCAGCCCGCCCCGAGGCTACACACACCAGTAGATATCCTTAAAACTTTCTCTAACTAAATAAGAAGTGCAATTCTCTAATCTAACTCTATTCTAAGCTATAGGTGGATGGTTTCTTGTATTAGAAGTGACTATCAGAGCTGTTAGAACAGCTATTGTTTTAAACGCAGACAGACACATCATGCTGTGAAGAGGCATAGACAGAGTATGAGCTCAAACAGGAAATGCAGCAGCATAGATAAAACGAGGATCACGTAATTTTTTGCAGCCAATGAGATCCATACACCACAAAGTGGTGATGTTGTACATCCTCCTCACCCCCTCTATCCTCGGAGCTGATTGGCTGGCTGCCAAAATGACAGGAAACGCTGAAAATGGCGCGATGGTAATAGATTATCTGTAAGATTGTCACCTAAAATATCGGAAATTTCCGATCAGCCTAAAAATCGTGCCGATTTCAACTTTTGTCGATAATATCGCTCATCCCTAGTCATGAGACTCATGACCCATTGCCAGTCTGCCCCACATATTGTCTGGCCCTGAGGATTGCACAAGCATAGGGACCTACGACTATACTTAAAGGAGTTGTCTCCCCACAGGGTTTCAAAGAATGCATGAAAGAAATTCTCTGTCACTTCCTGGTTCAGACTAATTTGCATAAGCTCCTGCTTGTACCAGCTCCGTTGTGCTTTCAGATGCTAATTAGATTAGATTAGCTTCTCAAACTACTCGCAGGACTTCTTATCTGATCCCAAAAAAAAAAGCCCTAATTACAGAGCTGTTTACTTGAGATAAATCAAGCTTTTTACTGTCTGGCAGCACAGGACACTGACTGACACTGCTGACCTGTGTGATGACTCACTCTCTGTTATCTCATTGAACAAACAGCCCGGGGAGATTTGTTTAACAGGTCGGTTACTGAGGGAACTGAAATAGCCAGGAGGCAATAAAATTCACTTGTATCTCTTTAGGGAAAACAGAGGAACAATGCAATATATTTGGAAAATGTCTTTATTTTGTGTTCCCTACAATTTGAAAGCTATTCTTTGTAGCGAGACAACCCCTTTAAGCCAAGTCCGAACCTTCTTGCAGGGATTAAATGTGAAAACCAAGTCCTCCTTAAACTCTGATCCACGGCACCATATCCACATGCAACCAAAGGGATTTACCATTCACCTGCAGAAATGCTGAAAATTTGACAACTTGTTATTATACAATAGTGAGTTTTTATTTAAATAATACTGGCTAGCCTTTTTATGTAAAACAAGTGATTTTTAAGTTATTCCTTTTTTTTAGCAGCAATAAAAATTTGGGGAATCTTAAAAACCCACAGTCAGCCGGATAAACAAAACCATCTTACAAGCTACAATCTAAAGGTAATAATTTTTTACAGGAACAAAGTACTTGTATCGCCAAAGGCTAGAATTTTTTCTTTTGTTGTTTGGGCTGTACTATGAGTGTCAATTAGCACAAGTCATTCATAGTAATCCTAAGTACATAGTGTAGCCTTCTTATACACTTATAGGAACTAGCACAGTGGAGTAAAGTTATCAGTAATTATGACCTGCAGTACAAATACCTTACATGCTAGTTAATCAGTTGCTTTAAGTAAGTTGCGAGACAGTCATTTAGAGACAATGCTATAGATAAATCAGTGGTAAAATCATCGCAATTGTAATCTATAATTCAATTGTGTATCCTGTTGCTAAGAACAGCACAAAATAATATGTCCCATTGCAAGCCATAACAGAAACAGCTTAGTATTGCAAAATACATTTAAAATATATACCGTATATACTCGAGTATAAGCCGACCTGAGTATAAGCCGAGGCACCTACTTTTGCCCCAAATACCGGGAAAGCTTATTGACTCGAGTATAAGCCTAGGGTGGAAAACGCAGCGGCTACTGGTGAATTTTAAAAATAAAAACAGATACCAATAAAATTACATAGGCAGTATTAATGTCCCCCATAGGCAGATATAGGCAGTTTAATTACCCCATAGGCAGATATAGGCAGTTTAATGTCCCCCATAGGCAGTTTAATGTCTCCCATAGGCAGATATAGGCTGCTATAGGCAGTTTAATGTCCCCCATAGGCAGGTTATAGGCAGCTATATGTCCCCCTAGGCAGGCTATAGGCAGGTAATTGCCCCCAAAGGCAGGTTATAGGCAGGTATAGGTCCTCATAGGCAGGGTATAGGCAGGTATAGGTCCCCCTAGGCAGGCTATAGGCAGGTATAGGCCCCCCTAGCAGGTATAGGCAGGGTATAGGCAGGTATAGGTCCTCCTTGGCAGGGTAGAGGTCGGTAGAGATCCCCCTAGCATGTATAGGCCGGCGATAGGCAGGTATGGGCAGGCTATAGGCAGGTATGGGCCGGCTATAGGTCCCCCTAGCAGGTATAGGCAGGCTATAGGCAGGTATGGGCAGGCTATAGGTCCCCCTAGCAGGTATAGGCAGGTATGGGCAGGCTATAGGCAGGTATAGGTCCCCCTAGCATATAGGTTATAGGCTATAGGCAGGTGTAGGTAGGATTTTAAAACAAAAAAAACACTTACCTGGCTCCCCGCTGCTCTGCCTCCTCGCTTTCCAGCCTCCTGCGCGTTCTCCTGTCTTCTCGGCACAGGTGGGTGATGTCATCAGGCCGCGCACGCAGCGTGATGACACACGCTGCCTGTGCCGGAAACTCCGGGCGGCCGCAGACTCACGGCGCACGCTCTCTGCCCCGCAGTGGTATCCCTTCACCTATATGCGACTCCTCCGGAGCGCATATAGTTGAAGGGATCGCTGACAGTGCCCGGACCACAGCAGCGTCCAGACACTGTGCGCTCACTCGGCATTCAGCTATATGCGCTCCCTGAGGAGCCGCATATAGCTGAAGTGTCCCTGCCGGCACTCGGGCCATCGCAGCGCCCGAGTGCCGACAGTGACTCGAGTATAAGTCGAGGTCGCATTTTTCAGCACATTTTTTGTGCTGAAAAACTCGGCTTATACTCGAGTATATACGGTAGATTACCTCTTTATTATGGGATTTGTACACGAGCATTTGTTGGGACAAGAACTGAAAATGATCAAAGTGGTCACTGATGATTTACAGTATAAGAAATCCATGGGGATATTCTTGTTCTTTTTTTGTACACCTGATAGTGTCTATTATTTAAAAATAAAAATCAGCAGTTCTATAAAACTAAAGCCCTAAAAACAGGACAATTAACTTCAGCTTCCTACACACACCTCTAGGTTAATGACTTTGGACCAAAAGTTTAAAAGATAATACTTAACTGTACATATGTAAAGACTAATTATGAGCGATTGTGTCAACAATCATTATTGAGTCGATATTGGCAATTATCATGTCGATAGTCGATAGTCGAGAAAAATTGTCACAGAAAAAAATTCATATGCTAAAATAATTTATTATGTTCAATGGTGTGAAGGATGGAGTCAGGAAAGAGTTAACTCTGAAATTCTGCTGAATTGGACAATCTGTGTATTTACCATCTTCAAGGAAATCTGAATAATGTGTGTGTTTGCAGTATTCAGGACACCAATTCGGACAACAAGACACTGGCTTTAACTCGCTCTAACCAGAGAAATAAGACAAAAGTTACATATTATCTCACCTTATGCTGAAGTGAACAACTCCCAAAATGTATAAAAGCTTGGTATTGGCAAATAAAGGGGCAGTTCTGTTGTGCTCTGGGCACCAGACCGCTTATATGGTTGAGCACGATTGTTTCACTTGTGTTTGATCATTATACAAGCGATAGCAGTCTTTAGCTGCTTCTAAAATTACATCCACTCCTGTACTGGACAGTAAGAGTGTGTGATCACTCTCAATTGTCTAAACCTATCAGCTGGCGCCTCAAACAGGGACCAGGAGCATTCCAGCCGTGCAGAAGGATGGGACACTTGGACACACTCAGCCGGGAATGCGCAGAATTTACTGGCCTGGTAAGAAAGCAGCTTTGTTTTTCTTATGATTGTTTCTGTGCCTTCCCGTTGACTGTGTGATCCCGCCTAGTCCCAAAAGTACATATAGAGGTTGGTAATGTCCGGTCCTATTTGATAGACAAAGAACCCTGCCAGTCGGAGTGGATAGATACTGTCTGAATGTATGAGCTGTTTATTTATGTCATGGTCTGGTAGTGGATCCACTGGACCACCGCAGGTGATGGCGTAAGCCCACGCCAGGAAGCGGAATCTAAGTAGGTCCCGGTATTCACCAGAGCCCGTCGCAAAGCTCGTAGTCGGGGACAGGCAGGAGGTCAGGGCAGGCGGCTGAGGCTCGTGAATGTGGACAGACAGAAGGTCAGGGCTGGCGGCAAGATTCGTTGTCGGTAAACTTAGGCTCGAGGTTCGGTACACGGTAACACAGGACAAGGCTTACAGGAACGCTTTCTCGTTAGGCTAAGAGCACTAAGGATCCGGCAAGGCTGTCAGGAAGGGGCCGGACTTAAATAGGGACAGTGCCCAGCTATGACCAATTACCGGCGCACTGTCCCTTTAAATTTCACACTACCGGCGTGCGCGCGCCCTAGGGGGCGGCACCGCGCACGTCGGGGACCAGAGGCGGAGAGAGCAGGATCGTGGCCGGGTAAGTGAGTGGGGACTGGAGCAGTGGCGTGAGCGGACCCCGGACCCGAGGTGCGGTACGGGGCGCTACTCGGAGTCGGGCACAGATGCGCCTGTGACCTGGGATGAGGGTTGCAGGGGCATCCGTGACAGTACCCCCACCTTGGGCCCTCCCCTTGGGTCCCCCCTTCTTTCTGGAGAGAAGGAATTTCTGGATGCTGCTGGGGTTCATGTTCTCCTCCGGCTCCCAAGACCTCTCCTCAGGACCGAACCCCTTCCAGTCCACTAGAAAGTATCTTTTCCCTCTAGTTTTTCTCATACCCAAGATCTCCTTGACCTCGAAGACATTGGGTGCATCAGCCACAGACGGAGGAGGAACAGCCTTCTGGGAAAAACGGTTAAAGGAAACCCGGGTTTTCAGTAAAGAAACGTGGAAGGAGTTGGGGATTTTCATAGTAGGAGGGAGCTGGAGTTTGTAGGAGACCGGGTTAATGCGGCTGATAACCTCAAAGGGTCCCAGGAAACGGGCCCAGTTTGTGGGAAGTCATCTTAAGGCGGACATATCTGGCCGAGGAGACACACCTTGTCACCTGGGAGAAGACAGGAGGAGGGATTCTTCTTTTAATCCCTTGAGCCTTCGTTGCACCCGTCGGAAGCCCGGAGCAGAGACTGACGGGTCAGGTACCATATGGTCTCATGTCTAAACCAGTGCGGTCCGTCGCCTGGAACCGTCGGTATGGAGATCCAGAGTGAAGAGGTGGGCCGGGGATTCATGGCCATAAACGATGTAGAAGGGGGTAGACCCCCGGTCTCTGAATCTAGTTAGTTATAGGAGAACCCGCCCAACGCGGCCCAAGTTGGACCAGTCCATCTTGGCGTGCAGAAGGACGAAGTGGACGAAGGTATACATCCCATGTACCTTGTTGAACCCATTCAACCTGGCCATTAGTCTGAGGGTGGGTAAGCGGAAGAGAAGTCGAGCTTCCAACCCGAAGTTGTGGCACAAAGTGGCTTCGTCCGAAAGCCCCCCGCTGGTGACAAACTAGACTCAACCGTCCGAACGATTTGGCTGAGGGAGTCCATGCAGTGCGGAACACGTGTGAACAGAAATAATAAGCTCCTCCAGGAATGGAGGCAGAACGGCAGGCTGGCAGCGGGACAAAATGTGCCACTTGAGGAGAACCTACCGTGATCACCCATAATAATGGTTTGCCAGACGAAGGGGGAGTCGGTTATAAAGTCCATAGAAATGTTGGTACCTGTTTATGAGATTGGTATGAGGTTTAGTGACTTTAGTAGGCCTGCTGGCTTGTGACCGAGGCGATCTTGTTGTGGGCACAGGAGTTTACAAGACAGAACAAAGTCCGTGACAACCATCTCAAGCTCTGGCCACCAATAGAGACCGTTATATCAGGTGTAACGTTCTTCGGGCGCCGTGGTATACCCGGCCACTAATAGGAGCAATGTCCCCACTTTAAGATTACCGTCTTGGAGAGCAACGGCGCACGTAGGTCTCTTCCATGAGTGGGCCCTCCCGGAGGTCAATTGGAGCTGGGCCGAGATAAGACGTATCTGTTTCTGGGGGAAATTAATGTGCTCAGATATGGTCTTCACCCAACCCCGTTGTAGACCCAGAGAGAGAGAGTCGGCTCATCACATTCATATCTGCAGTCCGAAGTGGATCTGGAAATCCGAACCGGGAAAAGAGAAGAGCCGACCACCTAAGGGCCCTGGCGTGTTAAGTGTCGCTGTTGCGTCTGGAGATATTGGAGGTCTTGTGGTCTGAATAGATGTGGATGGGGTGATGCGCACCCTCCATCAATAATCACCATTTCCTCCAAGGCCAGCTTTATGGCCAGTAAGCTCCTGGTCACCAATCGTTGTAATTCCTCTCAGTCCGAAGAGAACGTCTTGGAAAAGAGCCACACTTTCATCCTAGCAGACGTGGGAAGCCTTTTATGTTAAATAACTGCCTCCTGCTCCCACAGACAGGCATTCAACTTTCCAACGGTGAAGGTTTTCGCGGGATCCGAACGAAAGGAAGAAAGTCCGTAGAGAAAGGCGGACTTGAGCTTCGAGAATGCCTCCCTTCGCTTCGACTTGGCCACTGCGTGGGTTAGGCTTGTTTCTTGGTAAGGGCCACTATCGGAGCCACTAGCGTTGAGAAGTGGGGATGACCTGGCGGTAAGCAGTTACAGAAGCCCAGGGGAAGCGCTGTATATCACCTCGAAGACTGACTGGCGGTCCACACCAAAACACGGCGACAGTATTTCGGAGCTTGGCTCGCATCCGTAGGCCTTAGTTCGAAATTACGATTAATCCATAAACGTGGATGCTAGTCTGATGGTAAGAGGCACTTCCCTAGCTTGGCAATGGGATGGTTCTCCCGGAGACGCTTCAACACGCTGAACGAACATGCTGCGGTGGGTCCCATCGAGGTGTCAGGAGAGTACACCAAGATGTGCATTCAAGGTAAACCACCACGCAGGTGTAGAGTTGGTCCTCTGAAGATGTCCATCTCACGAGCTCCTGGAAGACGTCAGTGCATTACACAGTCCTGAAAGCATCACCAGGTACTCAAAGTGCCATTACCCCTGGTGTTGAAGGCCTCTTCCCATTCATCGCCCTTCTGAATCGGACCAAGGTTGTATGCACCTCTCAGATTCACATGGAGAAAATCTTTGCAACTCCGCATGAAGACGTCAAAAGTTCTGTGATCAAACGGCATTGGGTTACATGGTTTTTCCACCGTGATTTTGTTCATGACCCCGACCCCCCCCCGGTAGTCTTAATGCAAGGGGTGCAGGGCCGTAAAGGGTAACTTGTCCTTTTTCTTTACGAAAAAGACCCCGCACGACCGCGGGAACGAGGAACTTTCGGAAGTACTCACCTGACATGGTAGTCTCAGGAAACGACTAATTGGTAAGACATCTGCCCCGGGGAGGACTGGTAACCCGGCAATAAGTCGATCGGGTAGCAATCGTACGGACGATGCGGAGGAAGACTCTCGGCTTGTCCCTCTCCGGAGAACACATCAGCGTACTCCAGATACGCGGGACGGCAGGCCGACAGGGAAGCGGCTCACGAAGGGTTGAGCGGAGCATGAAAGCACCGAGCGAATGTCGCCACCAACAACCGCCCCGACAGTTGGGACCCCAATGCTTCACTTCTTCAGACGTCCATCCCCAGGTAGGAGAGTTGAGCCGCAGCCATGGAAAGTCCGAAGAGAAACGCAGACGAAGATCGCTGCAACATTGTAGAAGGAAATTTCTTACCATATGCCAGCGCCCCCACAAAGGAGGGACAGTGGCTTGGTGAAGAACTTGATGGTGTCGCTAAGCAACTCCCCACTGATGAACGAGGATGACGAGCTTATTTTTTCTAAGCGAACCAACCGGAGGCCGATACTGCTTCGCCTGAGACTGTGGATGAAGTTCCCAGGCCCCTAGCCTGAATCCATGGAACGCCGGTACATGGAACGAGGTACCAGTGGCCTGAACACGACCAGCACAGGCATCAACAAGCTGTGGGAGAGGAGGGCTTTAGCAACCTAGGAATGCTCTCTCCACAGATCCTAGGGTGCAGAAGTTTCCCGCAAGGCTTGGGCGCTTGGACAACTCCTCCGGTAAGTGCTCTTGGCTTGCCACAGTAGAGGGCATCAAGGTTGTTCTTATTTCTGCCGACGCGTGGGCCTAACACCTTCCTCCAGAAAGATGACCCCGGTCCACCTCCATAATGTTGGCTGGCTGTGGCGCAGGAGAGCCTCTGGAAGACCGGTTGCGCGCGAGGCAGCGGGAGCCGGCGAGGCTTGGGCTAACAGTTGCTTCTTGCCGAATACCTCCTCGCGTTCAAGAAGCGTACATTGATGCGGTGCCAACCGGTCAGGTCACTAAGGGAGGAATGGGATGTCGTCTGGCTGCTAGTACACCGTAGATTCGGGGCTCGAGAGCCCTATCTTAAAAGGTGTCAAACAGAGCGTCCGTCGTTCCACAAAAGTTCTGAGCCAAGGTGTGGAATTGCCGCTGCATAGTCACCGTACGGACAAGATCTCCCTTGGTGCAGTTATAGAAGAGCTGTCTCGGCGGAAGAATCATGAGTCAGTTTACCCGTCGAACACGCTGCGGAACTCTCAGAGGAATGACTTGGAGGTGTTCCCCTGTCACTGGATCGTTCCTGTCCCACAGAGGTGTACCCATTGCCAAGGCCTTCCCAGAGGAGTAGCTGACCGAAAGCCACTTTCGCGACGTTCATACAGTGAACTGAGACGTTCATCAGCTCCACTTCATAAAGCAATTGGGTGATGAACCCCCTGCAAGTTTCGGGTCTCCGTCGAACTTGGAATCTGGGAGCGACAGCCTAAGCTTGTGGCCCCCCCAGAGCCATCAGGAACCGATGATGCAGGGGACAACCACGGAGATGGCGACGGTTTGTCTGCTGCTGAGTCGGTGACGATTTCTGCAACATGGAGGATAGCTGTGTAAGTTGCTGCGCCTGTTGACCCTAGTTTGCTGTGACTGGCCGAGCAACTACGGTCGTCAGATCGCGCCAAGCTGGGTAATGTAACCTTGGATGGGATCCATGGCCGATCCAACTGGTCACGGTCTGTGTATTGGATCCAATGCACCACCGCAGTGCGATGGCATAAGCCCACGCCAGAGCGAATCTAGTAGTCCCCGGTATCCCACCAGATTCCCTCCGCAAAGCGGGATGGACTTGCTCGGCGGGATGTCTACCAGAGCAATCGTGCTTCCACTGCGGGACTATGCCTGCATGGCGGCCAAGGGTAGGCGAGTACAGAATCGCGAGGCTGGCTCGTATACGGGTATCGAGGCCTCAGGAGTGTCAGTGGAGGCGCTGAGGCTCCGTGAATGTGGACAGACAGAAGGTTAGGGCTGTGACGGAAAGATTCCGTGGTTCCGGAAAACTTAGGCTCTGAGTTCGTACACGTGGTAACACAGGACAAGGCTTACAAGGAACGCTTTTCTCATTATGTCAAAGAGCACTAAGATCCGGCAAGGCTTCAGCAAGGTGCCCTGACTTAAATATGGACATGTGAGCTCGGCATGACCTATTAACCGGTGCACTTCCCTTTAAAATTAATGTTCACACTGGCGGCTGCCGTCGCACCGCCGGGGACCAGAGGCGGACAGAGCGAGGATCGGGCCGTTAATTTTAGTGGGGACCGGAGCAATGGCGTGAGCGGACCCCGGACCCGAGGTGCGGGACGGGGCGCCACTTGGAGTCGAGGCACCGATGCGCCTGCGACCTGGGATGAGGGGCATCCATGACAATTTATTTGCCAGATTAGGGAAGAGGATTGCCTAAGTGAAACATGTCTGCGCTCTGAAAGAAGGGGCAAATTGATCGGTATATACGGCAAACTACTTTACAGTTGTATGTGAGCAAGTTGTTGAAGCGTTATTTTTATAAGAGTCCCGTGACTGATTCTGATGAACTAACACCCGCATCCTGCAAGAGAGGGTTGTAAGGTTAGAGAGGGGGGAATAACGGACAAAATAAAGAAAGCAATAGGAAGAAGGTCAAAACTTTTAGACAACTCTGATTATGTTTGAAGAACTTCTAAACCAGATTCCCAGTATTAGCCTATTGCTGCATAACGATGTAATTCAGGAGTACAAAGGGGGGGGATACAGACCCCTGGAAATACACTTGCAGTTTAAGAGAAGCCAATGGGGAAGGAATAGGATAAGAATGACTTGCTGCAAATTAAAGGAAGCCAAGGGAAGGAATGAAGGGATAAGAAAAGTTCGCCTTGCATAATCCCTGATCAGAGAGGATACATTCCCCATAAGGCGGCACTAAAGACAAACAGGGAAAAGATCCTTGCATAAGTCCCTACAGGAAGGATACATTCCCCAAAAGGCAATTAAGACAATCGGGATGCAAGAATGGGTCAGGGAAGTAAAGAAGCGGTCAAGTTATAGATAAACCTATACCATCTAGGAAGATCTGAGATTAAACATGGGTCTAAAAGCAACCCAAAGAACTGAATCAGATTTTTGAGGACCTTAGTCCATGGAAGGAGAGAGAGCATTGGCTCTAGATAGATGGCAGGAAACAATGGTGAATCTGAGTAGTGCTCATTTATGATCATCATCGGTAAACCCAGACCTAATTTGTATCTATGAAAAGTACAGCTAAGGAAGCTAAGGCGGTGTGTGGTGTAAGTATGATCTGGCTACCGGCGATTTAGTTGTAAATAAGGCTCCACCCCCGTATATAGCGCGCAGTATGGCCCATCAAGCCCCTAGGCACAGTGCAGAGCCCCGGAAGGGTGTGGGACCAGGATAATGATGGACAAACAGAATCCTGTATTGGTAGAGACACTTAGTTGTTTGTGTTGACGCCCTAGTCCATACATAAATTAAAAAGATAACGGACCTTTGTTTGCCCCTTGTCTTCATTAGAGTGTCCATACAAACAGTACCAATAGGCCACCATCAGGCATGATGTGTTCAGTGACCATCAATACCCGGACCAAGTATTCCAATTAAACACAACATGTGACTGGAGGGGCCCATTGTGACACCGTCCATTAGCAAATGGTCCCTCGTGCAGAACTGCCCCTTATCCACTGACAAAACCCGTCCCCGTTTGGACGTTATTTAGGACAGAACCAAAACTAATTTATAGGGGCCCCAAAAAAAAAACATGGCTTTACTTAGATGGACTACAGCCAAGAACAAGAATATGTGCCCCAGGGATGTACCGTATTTATGACAAGTGCATTACAGCCTATATGCCAGCAGGGGGAGATTGACCCAGACTGAGGAAATCATGTCAGCCTTTAATGCAACACCACATGACCTGTTTTTATCCAGGACAACAAGTACGAACGGGGAGTTACAGGAGTAACCCACCAGTAACCTACAGAAAGTGTACAAGCTTGATCTTTGCATTCAAATGGAAACCATTGTTCTGAAATTGAAATTTTGACATGACATAAATGGGACCCCATAGAGAATGTTTTGTAGGGCATTCATGTGACAGTCTACAGGACTGTCATACAAAACCAAGACTGAAGACAGCTGTCCCCTGATTGCGTACTTGGCATGACCGTAACCCGACTTCTACAATTAGCACAGGTTAATGAGGCTGACATTAAAAGAAGCCAAGGCACCCAGGAATGCAATGTCACGCCACCATTTTTAGAAAACCCTAATCTAATTAGGGCCTTCCCTACAATTTAAACCCTTTTACTTCATATAAAGGTTAGGGCCCATGCAACAGGAGTTTCTCGATGCGAAGCATGGACCCCCAGGAATAGGGCCGGGCAGCATACTAAGTTCCCGCCAAACTCAAATCCAGTAGCACAAGGAGCTCTGCCCCTATTGCTTCGTCGCCGAACGGCTGTTGCAGTATTGGGCATAAAAGCCTGAAATAGAGTTAGACAACCCTCTGGAACATATATACTCCAACGTGAAATGTCTGGGTAATTTTGAACCAAGTCCAATCAGGAACACAATTTACTATGGACAGAAAATTGTGGATTACAGTGTGCCCTCCTGATTCCTCCCATTATTAACCTTTTATTTGTCATTGCACTGGGTTGAATCCAGCTACATACATCTCCCAATTGAGGACAGGATTTCACAGTGGGGGGGAAAAAGGATGAAGGGTGTTTTTCATCTCTCACTGACCATGACCGTGCCTGCCAACTTTGTAGTCCAGAAGACAGCAGAGTTCTTGACTCAGCTGTGGAATCATCCACCTACAGGGTATGTGTGGTGGAGGATGGCACATTCAGTACAGGGTATGCTATTGTGACCTCAACATGAGACAGTCCAAGGCAAGGCCGATTGCCACCGTACAAAGTCTCAGCCAGGAAGCTGAACGCACTGCACTCGACAGAGGCTCATTGCAATGGCAGAGGGTAAAGAAGGAAATTTTTACACAGATTTTCCCCTATGTTTTGGAGTGGCACATGATTTTGACCCCATCTGGAAGGCCAAATTTTTTCTCACACAGCAGGCACCCGGGGAAATAAAGGGGGCAAAAAGGCAGCAAAGAGGGGCACCAACAGGGACAAGAGCACATAGCCCTTGCAAAAGGGAAAACAGTGCCCCTGAATCAACCACAAGGGTTTTGGAAAATTCCAAAAATAGGCCTAAGGGAAAAAGGGGAACCTCTGGGTGAAGCAGGGTGCCAGCCTAAGCGACGGGCTATGGGGAGATGGGATGAGGCTCTGCCTCCCCCGAGCTTGGTTTCCCATGATGGCCGCCCTTAGCCACCTGCCCACTCGTTTGGGAAAGAATGCCATGATAGAATTAGTCAACAAACAGTGGATAGTTCCTGGTTTTTCCACTATGGCCTTAAGGTACTGCTCCTCTTGCCAGACTTGTCTTGAAAATAACCCTGGACAGGTGGTTAAGACCCCTGTCAAGCTTACCCCAAAACCATTGTATCCTTTTCAGTGAGTGCAGACAGACTACATACAGCTTCCAAAAGTTGACTGCATAGACGTGTTCTCAGATTGGCCCGAAGCCTACCCCATTGCTAAAGCCACAGCAAAGGCCACTGTATAAAAAACCCCAAAAAAAAACCAACACTAATGACCGAATTCTTTTATCGTTATGGCCTTCCTGAAGTAATGAATCAGACCGAGGTACCCATTTTATTCAAAAGTGCAATGAGATTCACTGACTTCATATGTGCAGGCCTGGAAAAAATTTTTGAATAAGGTGCATAACTTTGTATTTTCTTCCATTCCAGACCCGGATGCAGACACGGGTACACATGATCTGCAACCAGGAGACTAAGTAATGCTAAAGAAACATGTCTGAGGAACTTTGAGTATACGATTTGAAGGTCCCTTCCAAGTGTTACTAACTACTAGTACTTCGGTAAAACTGGAAGGAAAACCCAACTGGATACACACAAGTCATCGTAAGAAGGTTTTAAGACCAAAAGAGTAAAGGATGCCATGGAGTCTTCTGGTTATTGTTCCCCATAGTGGAGGGGTGGAATAAACTGAATAATGACGAACCAGATGAAAATGCTAATTACACATCACAGAGCATTAGCATATACCTTAAACGTTACTGATTGCTGGATATGCACTCACTCTCCTCTCACTGCTGCCAGCATACCATACTTAGCTATCCCAGTAACATTGAAAGAAATAATGGGATGGGATAAGTGTTTTAACTCTTTAGCCGCTAATGATACTAAGTATAGGAGGATGTGGAACAAATTCTTCTTCTTTTACTAGCAGTATATGTAGTGTTTAAAGTGTTTATGTTTGCAGTGTCAAAATGATGCGAGAATTGTGAAAAGAACCAATATGAAGGTTACTGACGAGTGACTATAGGAGCAAGATTCTGAAGTGCCGATGCAATACCGGAGTACGGGATGCGCCGAAAACAACTTCTTCGCCCGGTACACTTAAAACATCCTGTTTATTATAACACGTTAAAAAACAGCCATATATACATATGCCAACCCTATGCACCCAACAGACGCGTTTCAAGCGAAAATGCTCTTGATCACTGCGGACTAGACTGCTGGAGGCTGTCAATATTTAAAACAACACTTCCACCAATCCGGTGGCTGGACTTGCAGGTAGTAATTCTTACTCCAGCCGTCATATCTCAGTCTCAACTAGAAGTTTTACAGCAAGGACTTAATTTTTCCCCCACAAGTAATTTTGATTTATTTAACACCATTTTGGACATTAATAAATTTGCCAGACTTTACAGACAGTAAAAAAACATTTCTTTAGGGACAACTTCGAATATATACCATCTACATCTAGGTCCAATCACGACACGGTCAATGAATTTAGTAGCCTACAATTCAACGAACAAATAGCCCTGTCCTGTTTACAACAACTAGACAGTGAGAGTACCATCGAACATGACAATGATATTAACACATCAAATATTACACAAAGACAATCTAATCCATATTTTTATCCCCTTAAAGCGAGAGTAGCGGCGCTTGACGCCTTCCAAAACACCATGGAACGAGATCTCATGCAACTACATCAAAGAAACAATATGGAGGGATGGAACAATTATTCTAATAAAAGCGGAAAATACAAGAACAACTTAACATGGTCCCAAATAAAAGCAGTTAAAGAACTTAGGGAAAATAAAAAACTGGGTCATTAAGAAAGCGGACAAGGGGGGAGCTACAGTCGTCATGGACGCGGGGCTATATAGTGAACAGGTGCACAAAATACTTGGGGATGTCTCCACATACCGCAAACTAAAAGAGGATCCCACAAAATATTTCCAACAACAATTAGATAAATTACTTAGTTATGGTGAAAATTTGGGGGTTCTAACTGAGAAACAAAAGACGTACCTTTTAGGTGGAGACCCGGTAGTGCCAGTTTTCTATGGAGCCCCTAAAGTCCACAAGGACGCATTCCCTCCTGGACTTAGGCCAATCATCTCAGGCAACGATTCCTTAGGTGAGCGGCTTAGCAATTGGGTGGATGGCTATTTACAACCTTTAGTGCAAAAGCTCCCTGGGTATTTAAAAGATACTAAATCAGTCTTACAAGTTATGAAAAAAAAACCTTGGGAACATAATTACACATGGGTGAGCTGTGATGTAATAAGTCTCTATTCGAGCATTCCGCATAACATAGCGTTAGTTGCAGTAACCCATTATTTAAAACATCATAGCCTATACACTAAATCTACACAGGAATTTATTGTGGCTGCAATAGAATACCTGTTGGGGAGTAATTATTTCAAATCTGATCATGTGTACTATCTACAATTGATTGGTGCACCAATGGGTGCCACTTTTTCACCCACACTAGCGAATCTCACTATGGCATGGTGGGAGCACCATGCTATTTACAGTACGGACAATCCTTATTTGGAGTGTATACTATGGTATGGGCGCTACATCGACGACCTCCTCATCATTTGTGGTCGCGATGTAGCGCTCATCCAACATTTTCTAGACTATCTTAACAGTAATCCCTTTAATCTCCGATTTACAGGTGTTTGGAACAAACTGGATATGCCATTTTTTGGATATCCACCTAAAAGGTGATCTAGAATTGGGGGTAGTGGTCACCACGTTATACCGCAAGCCCATTTCGGGCAATTCTATATTAAGAGCTAACAGCTGTCACTCTCCAAGCACCATTAGAGCCATCCCCTATGGAGAGTACACTAGGGCTAGGAGGATTTGCTCTCGAGAAGAGGATTATCAAGTAGCTCAACAAATAATTGACCAGAGGCTTACACAGAGAGGCTATCATAAAAGGGATTTACAAAAAGCCAAAAGGAGAGTCAGCACAAAAAATCAAACTCGCTCCTAAAAAGGACCAACTCTCACACCAGACACTATGATCAGAAAATAGTGTTTTCCACCAATTACAATACTAATTTCTATGAAATACAAAAAAATTTCTATAGAAATCTTAACATTCTACGCCAAGACGAAATTCTAGCAAAAATCCTAGACAAAGGAGTACAGTGTGTTCCCAAAAGAAATAAAACACTGGGAGATATATTATCCCCCAGTGTTTTTACAAGTAACAACATTTTTCCTCAAAAAAACGTGGCTTTCACAAAAAGGATTTTTTGAGTGTGGAGGCACCCGGTGTAATGTATGTAAATTAAGCCTTAAGACAGACAAATTCACCAATGCCAACGAAACGAACTATTATAAAATCCACCAATTCCTTAACTGTAACAGTCATCACGGTATTTACATGATACACTGCACAATTTGCAATAAGAAATATATAGGCAGCACTATCCGCAAAGTAAAGACACGCATAGCAGAACATATTGCTAGTGTCAATAAATTACAAAGCCAAATGTCAGGAGCTGCTAGACATTTCCTGGAACATCATCAGGGCGATTTAACTAGTATGAAATTCCATGCAATAGAGCAAGTGTATAAACTGTACAGAGGTGGAAATTGGTTGAAAAAACTAAGGCAGAGAGAAGCCATGTGGATTCTCAAACTAGGAACCCGTGCACCGCAGGGTCTGAACTTTCGCACAGACTTACTCTATATATATTGATATTTCAAACATTACATGGATATGTAATTTTCATTCCATTTTTATTATTCATCATTATGCCTGTGTGAAATTACTAGCCCTGTACGTATGCTTCACTGACATGTTAAGCCCACCAGAATTATTATCGTATATACTACAATACGCATGTAAAGAATAACTATTGTTATTTTGTATATAATGCTTCATAACTTACTTACATTGGGTAGCATAATCCTCTAGCTTGTATCCTTATTTCTTATTTCTCATTCCTCATTCCTTATTCTTTGTTTCCGTGCTTCCTCGCTCGTTTATGTGTATACATGCCGTCTTTCCTGAATGTCATCATCACGTGAGTCGCATCCAGCCACCGGATTGGTGGAAGTGTTGTTTTAAATATTGACAGCCTCCCAGCAGTCTAGTCAGCAGTGATCAAGAGCATTTTCGCTTGAAACGCGTCTGTTGGGTGCATAGGGTTGGCGTATGTATATATGGCTGTTTTTTAACGTGTTATAATAAACAGGATGTTTTAAGTGTACCAGGCGAAGAAGTTGTTTTCGGCGCATTCCGTACTCCGGTATTGCATCGGCACCAGAATCTTTCTCCTATTGTTTGCTCACCGCTTGGCCGGCGGCACGCCCGAGAACATTATACCTTTGGCAGATCCTACAGCACAGTGAACTCAGCCCAAACCAGGTGAGTCACCAAGCTTGTTTTTGTTTTTGTTTGCGACGAGTGACTATAGTGATCTGGAACTAAAACCTGTTTATTTTTCTCATTTCTCTTATGTAACTCCATCTGTGATCCGATTGAACTCATATGCGGAGTCTCTTCTTTCTGAGGATGCTGGAGGAATATTATGGGGATGATGATTTCTAACGAAATCATTGTCAGGCAACCCATCGGCATGGGCAACACCTAAGAAACTTCAGCTATCCCCACCTTGGATTGAGGACCCAGACTCGGCATGAAGAGTTCAAAGGGGGGGACTGTGAAGGATGGAGTCAGGAAAGAGTTAACTCTGAAATTCTGTTGAATTGGACAATCTGTGTATTTACCATCTTCAAGGAAACCTGAACAATGTGTGTTTGCAGTCTTCAGGACACCAATTCGGACAACAAGACACTGGCTGTAACTCGCTCTAACAAGAGAGATAAGACAATAGTTACAAATTATCTCACCTTATGCTGAAGTGAGCAACTCCCAAAATGTATAAAATCTTGGTATTGGCAAATAAAGGGGCAGTTCTGTTGTGCTCTGGGCACCAGACCGCTTAAATGGTTGAGCACGACTGTTTCACTCGTGTTTGATATACGAGCGATAGCAGTCTTTAGCTGCTTCTAAAATTACATTCACTCCTGTACTGGACAGTAAGAGTGTGTGATCACTCTCAATTGGCTAAACCTATCAATGGCTAATATGAGGACAGCGTAGCCACAGCAGGTGCAGCAGTAGCAGCTGCAAAGGGTCCCCTTTCACACAAAACAAGACACCGGTATTGGAAATGGCACATGGGAACTGGCAGGAGACCCCTATCACTTTTTGCACCCGGGACCAACATCTCGTCACATATGTGGTGGCAGCAAGAATGTATGAGATATGGCGGTTTTACAATGCTGACAACAGGCACCAGTTACAATAAAATATCTGTAACTCAATTTGCATAAAAGGGGGCTATTTGCGAAAAACCGAGACGCTAGGTGTGCAATGTACAATTATTGAAAAGTCATACAGATGAGATATGGCGGTTTTACAATGCTGACAACAGAAGCCAATTACTATACAATATCTGCAATCAAATTAGCATACAAGTGGGCTATTTGCGCCAAACTGAGATGCACAGATTGCAATACAACTATTTTAAAGTTATATGGATTAGATATGGCGGTTTTGGCACCACTGACAACAGGCGCTAGTTACTATAAAATATCTGTAGCCAAATTTGTGGACAAGTGTGCTATTTGTGCCAAACTGAGATGCACGGACTGCAATAGAACTATTTAAAAGTTCTACAGATGAGATATCGCGGTTTTACAATATTGACATCAGGCACCAGTTATAATAAAATATCTGTAACCCAATTTGCTTACAAGGGGGCTATTGGCAAAAAACTGACAAGCACAGAGTGCAATATACAACTATTGAAAAGTTAGATGAATGAGATATGTCGGTTTAACAACGCTAACATGTAGCACCAATTACTATAAAATATCTGTAACCCAATTTGCATTCAAGTGCACGATTAGCACCAAAATGAGACGCACTGAGTGAAATAGAACTATTTAAAAGTTATATGGATTACATATGGCATTTTTGGCACCACTGACAACAGGTGGCAGTTACTATAAAATATTTGTAACCCAATTTGCGTACAAGTGGACGATTTGCACCAAACTGAGACACACTGAGTGAAATAGAACTATTTTAAAGTTATATGGATTACATATGGCGGTTTTGCCACCACTGACACCAGACGGCAGTTACTATGAAATATCTGTAAAACAATTTGCGTACAAGTGCACAATTAGCGCAACAACTGAGATGCACTGAGTGAAATAGAAGTATTGAACAGTTGTATGGATTACATATGACAGTTTTGCCACCACTGACAACAGGCGGCAGTTACTATGAAATATCTGTAAAACAATTTGCGTACAAGGGGGCTATTGGCAAAAAACTGAGACGCACAGACACCAATAGAAATGCAAAAACAAAAGGGTTAATTTCACCTTAGATGGGAGGTCTTCTGGTCACAAAGTGTTAAAAAAAATTGCTATTTAAATGTGAGTTCAGGACAGGAGAGACTAGGCTGCACATCATAAACCCTCCTTTCCGCCCCCTCCCGCTCCCAACCTCCTCGGCTGCACACAGCACTAGCTTTCTTTACAAGTCTCGCTCTAACTAAATTAGAACTTAAATTCTCTAATCTAACTATATCCTAAGCTTCACAACTACAAGGATGGTTTTCTGTATAAAAGAAGACCGTCTCTCAGAGCTGTGACAACAGCTATTCGGACAGACAGTGAGACGTGTTCCTCTGTAGTGAAATCAGTGAGAAATGAGGCTGAACAGGAAATGGAGTCACATACATAAAACGAGGTCATGTGATGTTTGTAGCCAATGAGATCCATACACCACCCAATCAGGACGTCGTACACCCAGCTCACCCTGCTCTATGCTCTTCTCTGATTGGCTGGGCGCCAAAATTACAGGAAGCGCTGAAAAAAGCGAATGTAAACGTGATAACGATTATCGTTACGATATTCAAGTAAACTATCGCATCATCGCGAAACACTGATAAACATAGAAACCGTGCCGATTTCAACTTTTGTCGATAATATCGCTCATCCCTAGTAAAGACCAATGATGCTGGAAGTTACGTGGGACACATTAGTGTCTTTTCTTGACCTCTTAAGGAGTGGGCTCATTTTTTTCACTCAATGTGTATCCAAAGTGACTATGCAATAGAGTCACAATTATAGGGTCGGTTAACTGGTTTCACTCTCTTTCTCTGTGAGACCTCAGGTTTGGATGTGGTGGGTATAACAATAACTGATTAAAAAGTCAGCAAACAAAAAGAGAGATCCAGCATCCACATAAGGGTGTTTTCACACAGTGCCTTTTTGATGCGTTTTTTTGTGCAGGAAGGCACAGCAATTAATGCTGTGCCTTCCTGCACAAAAAACGCATCAAAAAAATCATCAACAACGTACTGCGTGAAAACACCCTAAATACCGTTTCCCCGAAAATAAGACAGTGTCTTATATAAATTTTTGCTCCTAAAGACGAGCTAAGACTTATTTTTAGGGGATGTTTTTTTTTTCTATGAACAATAATTCACATTTATTGTAGAACAAAACATGAACATGTATTGATATACTGTAGTGATTTCATCACAAACATCAGCATAAGCAGCCAAACTCTGAATTTCTTAACTAAAAATGCACTATGTCTTATTTTCGGGGGTGTCTTATTTTCAGGTAAGCAGGGTATGCAGAACAAAGTGATTATATAAAAACACTTTTCTTCATTTTACCATATTAAAAAATACAGCTTTTATGTCGACTTCCATATCCCTTTTAATAAGAAAAAGATTTGCAGAAGAAAAAGGGTGAGTGCCGTGAATACTTTTCATCACAGAGCACCAACCCGTCTGCTTAAACTGGATGGACATTGCATTCTGAATGTTTTGAGCGGAACTTGATAAATGTATGCCGGTTCACCTATCTATTTTGAACAATGTGATTATATAAAAACACTTTTCTTCATTTTATCATATTAAAAAATACAGGTATTCACAGAGCATATTCCACTGACACGTTTCAGTGTATAACCTTAATCATATTGTTAATACAAACACTCCCTACACCAAGTATATATGGGAAATCCATTATTGATTTAATTGAAGAGAGCCAATAAAAACAAAATAATCACCTAGATTTTTTCCTAGTAATTTATGTCTATGATGTCTATAACAAAAATGTCAGAATTAAAAACCGTATCGATAAATAGAAACATATATTTACCAGAGAGTACGAAAAATCACAATCATTATAGAACATTATATAATGTATTAGGAGATTAACATTGATATAAAAAAATCATGTTTAATATTTAACCCCAATGGTTGCTAATAAAAAAGTTACTGTGTTTGCTCTATTTCTTGAACGTACAGTATACACTAGGTGTATCGGGGACTGGTACAAATGTAGTCATTTAGGACTCTGTTTGTCCTACTATTCCCTATGGATTTATCACATTCATCTATCCAGATATAATTTTCAGGAATCTGAATGGATACCTGTAACAATGGGCAGGAACAGGACCAAAAGATTCCCTTCAAATTTTAAAGAGCCAGCATGTTCACACCCTAGAGGACAGGTACGTGTACTGGTCAAACGCAGAAGACAGAAGCGGATCAGGAGCAGAGAGAGGTGAGTGCCAGCTGGGACGGGGGGATGCAGACATGGTCATGCTCGCTCTTCAGAGTAGGGACTGTGGCACGACTTGTGACACATGACTTGCAAATATTAAGGAACAGCATATTTTAGGGTGCTTTATAACATTTTCAGAAAATGGACACTGACCTTGTCAAGAGACGGGGTCATGAAAACAAAAAGTTAAAAAAAGCGATTGGGTAAAATACTTTCCCACAATTAGAAGAGACATTTAAATGTTTTAAGAAATAAGATTTTCAGGAAAAAGTAGGAGTAGAAAAAAAAAAAAGGGTGCCTTCCGAAAATAAACCCGCCGGAGTTTTTGCCAAAACAAATGCAAAGGATCTAATTCACTTTCCGATACCCCCTTTGTTTTTTTGGGCCGCTGCCTAACCTCTTGTTTCAACCCCCCCAGAGCCTTGCAATTTTGCCCTAAATTTAATTGTAACTTCCCATCTCCCTAAAAACTCCTTTTCCTAAAGGGTTTTTCCCAAAGGTGAAGTTTCTTTACCCTCTTATCTGCTTCGGAAAAAGTAAAAAAAGCATGAAACCTAAAGGGGGAGGGGTGGGGGTTGGGCCCCGGCCCTCTAATGTTCATTTAAAATTCTACAACCTGGTTCTCTCGCGACAGTTCAACACTGCACTTTTTTTCCAGCCCCTTTTAAATTTTCCATGCCTATCATAAAAAGGAAGTGCCCAACTGTGTCATTGCCCCCTGGGTGTCTTTAAACTTTGGGAATAAGGGCATTGATTTAAGGCGTCTCCGAACTTCACTTTTTTTTCACTAATTTGAAAAGTATTTTTTTCCCATTTTGGGAATCACACGTCCTTTCATTTGGCAAAACCCCTTTAAGGGGCAGAACGGTTTACCGGAAAAAACCAATTTTTAACCCCAAAAAAAACAACTTATCATATTTAAAGTAGTTTCAAAGGGCTGCAAAACCAGTGAAAACCCTTTAACTTTTTCCCGGGGATATTCAAACAGAAAAAAGTAATCGATTAAAAATGCCCTTTCTTTTTTACTACAGTATGTTCGTCTATTTAACATTTTTATATGCTTTATGTGCTGGATAAAAAAATTGTAGTCTAAGACAGCACATGAAGCGTTTGGTTTTGCTTATCCATCTTCTGAATCTCCCTTACATATTTAGTATCAGTAACAAGTTTGATTTGACAGAACATTTTCTCCCCATCGCCTCTGGGTTTCTTTTATTCTTCATGTTTCCTTTGGCAGGAAAGCAATGATTATTGAAATAGGAAGTTGGCATAAATAACACATAGCCTGATTAAATGTCAATCATATAGAGATTATAATCAGCACATTGTAAAACATAAGTAACACGCAATCTTTGTTTATTCTGTTATCATTTTTGAGCGAAAAAAAACATAGAATGCTGGATTGAAGTGTGGCTCATGTTCATTCATGTATTATCATTTCGATCTTAGGTCTGGCATAGAAAACCATTAACCTGGAATGTCAATATTTAAGGCATTCGAAAGAAAAAAATGTTTTAAAAAAGTTCGGTACAAACTTTGACCAAAGTGGACAAGTTTACAGTGTCCCCATTTGGAATTCCATTGGAATTTTTTTTGTCGCCCAACCCTATCTAATATCATAATAGATCAGCTGTAAACTGAAAGCACGAGGGCACATGGTTATTGGACATTTGGTCACTGTGCGTAAACTGACACTGTGATTTTATCATCCCAAAGGAAGGGGACATATAGTTAGTAGGGGACAGAACAAATAATTCAAAAATATGAATACTAGTGAGATTATTTTCAGTTATTTTTTAAAATCCTATTTTTCATTTTGTGTTTTGCATTTTTCCATACCATGGCAACTTAACAGCATCCTGCAATCTCATCCAGAGGGAAAGGGGGAAAGTTGAGATCATGAAAGGGGGGCCCAACTGTTCAAATGTTGCGGGCATTTTGACCAAGGCATCTAGCTTGTTAATAGCCCAGGATTTGGATACAGCATAAAAAGTTCTAGTTCCCATTTAAAACCCCAAACTTTTTTGATTCGGTTTTGAGTTTTATTCGAACTGAACCCCATTAAAGTCAAAGGAAAAGTTTCTGGTAAATTTTATACCTTTAAAAAGGGGAGAGGCTGGGGAAATTTCATCCCTAACATAAAATTTATACTGGAACAACTTATGAAGAAAATTTTGCTCTAAGACGACAGTAAAAAAAATTTCTTCATTCCTTTCAATGGGAACTGAAAAAATGAGGACAGCTTGCAAGCGGGCGAGCTAAAGGAGTTTCAGGGGAGCACTCATCCTGAGGAGGCCCAAAAGCCCTTGAAACATTGATATAGATTAGGGTTTGTGAACTGCAAAAGTCACCAAAAGACCTTTTGGGTGTAAAAGATGCGCCACAATACCCAAAATTTTTAAAACCCTTGATTCTATAAAAGGAAAATGCTATCTAACTAAGAGCATCTGACATACAGAGAGGAGCTGAAAATGGCTTCACAAAGGGAATACATAAATATATATAACGTGGTCATGTGAATTTAGCAGCTTCTCTTTGCTCCGCACTGATTGGATGGCCGCCAAAAATGCAGAATGGTGATTGGATAGCCACTAAAAGTGCAAAAAGCCATTGAAAAGGAAACTGAAAATGGAGTGTCGAACCAGAACTAGAACTTTATCTGAAAGAACAGTAAAATGTTCGGTTCGAGTTATAATAATATATTTAACATGATTATGTGATTTTAGCAGCCAATGAGAGCCCTACACCTCAGTGATGACGTTTTCGACACTTCTCTGTGCTCTGCACTGATTTGATGGGCGGAAAGGTGATTGGATGGTCGTCAAAAGTCTAGAAAGACGCTGAAAACGAAACTGAAAATGACGTGTCGAATTAGAACTAGAACTTAACTCGAATGAACAAGTAAAATGTTCGGTTCGGTTCGAGTTCTAAAAATTCGCAAAGTTCTACTAGAACTTAACTTATCTAGAACAATTTGAACAAGACTACCCAGGATTATAGTTATCTGTGATCCCAGCTGTTCATAGCAAGTGCTGGCTGGAACTAACACCTGACACCCATTGGGTTTAGAGCGGTTTCAGCACGTGAGCCTACTCCTTATATTGGTACAAAGCAAAAGGATCCAGCTTCCTATAAAATTATTCTTTATTATGTATCCGGCATAAAACCAGGAGTGTTCACATGTTTCAGGTGTTACTGCCCTTAGCCATACAATGGTGCATCATGGAACCTAAACCAATGTTAGGGGACCAATGTCCAATGAAATTTACACATAGCAAAATACCATTAAGTAAAAGCAAAACACATTATAAAAAATACACTAATATAACGTTAGGTTCAATATATGGTTGAGATAATGTGGGTCAAAGGTGGACTGAAGTAACAGCATCAAAAATGCCATACAACCTTTTAGTTATCAGAGATTATCACCTCCTATGAAGGGGTAAGTAACTTGTGGGATGTCTTAAACCTGTACAGAAGAAATTAATGTGTGCTTGTATGCTAGCCTGCTCCATATACCCTTAAAGGGGTTATCTCATCATGGTGTTTCCCAGAGCCACAGCCAACTTCAGACTCATACTTCCTGGTCAAGTAGTTCTATAGCAGTGATTGGCATATCAGCCCTGCTATTTCTAGCAATTCCTGTTACAGTGATATGAGTGTGAGAGGGTTTTAATCTAAAGACCTACAGCACTCTAAAGGTTTAAACATGTTGGTAACTTAGATAAACAAGCTCCTGGGCTAGAGATACGACTCAGCAGGGAGTGACTCACCATGGTCTGATGGCAGCTTAAGGAGCAATCAAATAAGAAAAGAGAGTAGAGAGAGGTGGTCGGTAACTTAGAGAACCTTGAGTACACTACCAGTAGATAAAATCTTCTTTATCTCCTGAACAACTAACCTTCTCCTATATGTGAAAAGCTAATCCGACAAAAAATAACTTAGTTCCGAATTACTTCGGGACGGATCATGTTATTAAACAGCGATTTCCAGACTGCACAGAGCCTGCAGGGTGCTGTAGAACGTTGCGCCATGCTTAAATATGCAGTGGGAGCGTGGTTTGGTCTTCTTACAATACAATGTTGTGTTTTAGTATGACACGCAAATGACTGCCGCCGCTCTTAGAATCGCTTCACTATAAAATTCCCTGGGCACTTAAGAGGGCAAAACTGACCAAAACACTGAAGGGGGAATGTAGCCTGATAAAGTCATGACAGCGACAGCTGGAAAAAAACAAGCTGAGGGCTCAGGTGGCAACATCAGTGACAGAGTGTGGAGGTCAGACAGTGGCACAATGACATTCTGGAGGTGGCAAAAACAGGAATAGGCCACAGAGTGGCACAATGACACCCAGTTGTGCTAGGGTACGGGCCAGCATGCCATCAGAAAGCAGGCATGAGGTCAGACAGTGGCACAATGACATTCTGGAGGTGGCAATAACAGGAGTAGGCCACAGAGTGGCACAATGACACAGTGTGTAGGTCATGATAGCAGCCACAGCAGCTGAATGACGTCAGATAGTGTCACAATCTCATTCTGGAGGTCTCAAAAAGTGGAGTAGGCATCAGTGTGGCACAATGACAGAGAGTGGAGGTGACGGCGGCAGGAGCACCAGCATGAGGTCAGAGAGTGGCACAATGACACAGTGTGGAGGTCAGGGCAGCAGCCACAGCAGCAGCATGAGGTCAGACAGTAGCACAATGACAGAGTGTGGAAGTGGGTGGCAATACCAGTCCCTGGTAAAGATGCTTGGTGGCAGATGGAGAAACTGTCAGCAGATGTGTAGCATCAGGCGGGTGGCGGCATCAGAATAGTGGCTGAGACAGGTAGTTTGAACCCAGACTCATTTCTCACAGTTTGGGTGAGGCGTCATGGCTGATGTAGTCTAACGCCTAAGGCATTTGTGTGTGGAAATCCTGGCCGATCCACGCCTGATTCATCTTGACAAAGGTCAGTCGTTCCACATTTCCCGTGGACAAACGGGTTCTCCTTGGGGTAACGATGGCCCACGCTGCACTGAACACCCGCTCTGATGCCACACTACTGGCCGGGCAGGACAGCTTCTCCACTGCAAACTCGGCAAGTTGCGGCCACACATCCAGTTTGGCTGCCCAGTAGTCCAGCGGATCTTCTAACTGGGGTGGCAGAGTGCTGTCCAAGTAGGCCACCACCTGTTGGTTCAGGGTCTGCTCCAGGTCCTGCTGCTGCTGCTGGCGACTGCCCTCCTCACTAGGCAGGTGAAGGAAGCTGCTCATCAGTGACTCCAGACTTAGGTTGCTGCTGATGGAGCTGGTACTGCTCCTACCCCCCCACCTTCCCCCAGCAGCCGCGGCAGTAGTACGTGAGCGCTGAAGAACCCCCCGATCAGATCTGTCAGAGGAGGGACGATGCCGCACATAGGCAGCGGCGGCCAACTGACTACGGAGGATTTCCCTACAGTATTTGAGTTTGTCCTCCTTCTCAAAACTGGGAAAAAGGCTCCCAGTTTGGACCTGTAGCGAAGCGCCAATAGGGTGGAGAGCCAGAAGTCATCCCTCTGCCGGATGCTGACTATTCGGCTGTCACTAGCCAGGCATATAAGCATGCTGCGGGCCATCTGCACAAGTGACTCCGAGGGGCTCCCTGCCTCCATCTCCACTGTATACTGCCACGGTGCTTGCGTTTAATCTGCCTCATCTTCCTCATCTCCATCTACATCCTCCAGCTGGTCCTCCGCTCTTGTCACCTGGGTAGAAAATCCACTCATTTCACCAGACAATGCTTCTGCTCCAATGTCCTCCTCCTCCTCCTCCTCCATTTCAGTCCCCACCGGACTCATGTGGCCGCAAGATGTAGTCGCCACGTCTCCAGTCCCCTGCCCAGACAGATTTTTCAGCATCTGTTCCAGGACATGAAGCAATTTGGGAAAGACGTTATTCATCCCGTAGTCCTGGCGACTGACAAATAACGTCGCCTCCTCGAATGGCCTCAACAAACGGCAGTGTCACGCATGAGCTGCCACGGCTGACATCAAAGTTACCCCAGGGAGTACTCCCTTCCGCCGGGAGCATCAAAAATCGTTAATGGCCTTCTCTTTTTCATACAATCGGCCCCAACATGTGCAGGCGGAATTCCAACGGTGGAAACATCGCATATCAGAGGTGTTGTGGAGGCCATTCTGCCGCTGCAACTCGAGGAGGTGTTCCTGGCTTTGTAGGAATGGATGAAGTGCATGCACAGTTTCCTGGCCATTTTCAGAATCTTCTGAAGATCGGGAAGACTTCAGGAACCTTTTCAAAACCCCAATTTGGGAACACGTGCGCCATGCGGACCATGGACCATCCCCCCTGGGTGCAGCGGGGACACCATGTTCCTCCCATTGTCCGTTACCATGGGGGCCAAATTGCAGTTGGCGCGAAGAAAGCCACACATTGATTTCTTGCTGCATGAGCGGAGCAGTTTCCTCCCCTGTGTGACTTCGTTCGCCGAGGCAAGCCAGGTGCAGAACTGCGTGACACCGCTGTGCCCTACACATGCGGTATGATGGAGCAGTACTTGTGGAGGCGGAGATGGTGGTGGTGGTGGGAGGAGGAGGAGGCGGACATTGGTGCGGGAGCCGCAGTTTGACAACGTGGAGGAGAAAGCGGCGTCTCCTGTCCAAGTTGTTGGTGTGCCTGGGCAGGAAGCACATTCACCCAGTAGGCCGTAAAGGACATGTACTGGCCCTGACCGTAGTTACAGCTCCAGACGTCCTCGCTTCCGTGCACCTTGGAACAAACCGATAAGCTCAAGGACTGGCCCACCTTCTGTTCTACATATTTATGAAGTGCTGGTACTGCCTTTTTGGAAAGAAATTACGGCTTGGAACCTCCATCTCGGCTCGGCCCAAGCCATTAGTTCCAGAATGGTGCAGAGTCCACCATTTGGAAAGGGAGGGACTACAGCACCAACAATTTGGGACAGGAGTACGGTCAGCTTCTGCCCCTTAGGATGGTTTGACGCATACTGTTTGTCTCTTTGCAATGGGCCTCGCTGAACGACTGCTGGCGCTGTGAGTAGCGAGGAGAGAGCATCTGGACTCGGAGATGATGTCAAAGAGAAACAGCTCCCTTCTGCAGAGGTGGTGGAGCCTTGACTGCTGCAATGGCATGCGTGCCACTGGGCGCCTGCTGCTGCTGTTGCTTGCGGCGGCAGGATGGCCACCACATCTGAGCCACGTTTCTCCCAGGCCACCGATGGGGGACCTGCATGAGTTGACGCAGGGCCTGGTGCCAACGTAGCTCCCTGGCCACCTTCACTTTCTGCCTACAGATTCTACATAACCCATATTGGGCTACCCCGGGTTGTCTTAGCAAAGAACTGCAACACCGCCGAGTACGCATTTGCCGCCCTCGCTCCGCACTGATTGAATTCTGCCGCCGCTGCCTCGCTGAGCCCCTGTGCCGCTACTTTCTTGGACCTGCGAAGCGGGTTTTTTACCCCGTGGCCGCTTGGCAACCCACCTCACACTGCTGCTATCCTGCTGACTCACGGCCACATGACCCACTTGCTTGCTGCCCCGCTGCCTGACCGCAAGCTGACGCCCTCTTCTCCTGCCCATAAAGAAGCCCTTGCCCCCAACCCGGCTCCCAAGTGGGGTCGGCTACATCATCATTTATTTGTTTTTCATCATCACTGCTGTCCTAAATCCCCGGGTCTTGGTATGCAGAGGCTGACCCCTCACAACATGACCTCCCATGCCACTCTCAAAAATCTATACTTTGCCCCTACTGCAAGAAGCAGGGGATATTGGCCCCTTTTCCCTTCGCTGCCAAGTAGCTGCTGACTCCCTCCTCAAATTTTCACCCTCGCTATATAGGGGCCTGAGCCCAACCCCACATAGTTAGATCTCTGGCTGAGGGAACCAGATGGGACAAAGGCGGGTTGAGGACAGGTGAGGGCCGCTGCCCGCTCCCGGCCATGCCAACTAAGGGTTGTCTGACGTTCCCACCGACTCTTGCTGGGGTTGTCAGATGTCATTTTGGGAGGAAGGGATGACCTAGTCAACCAATCAAGAACCTTTGGGGTTGCTGAACAAACACCGGCCCGCTAAATGACAGCGGCAGTTGTGGCCTCACCGAGGACCCCTGCTGCGACGTCCCTTGCTGTGCTGCGACCTGGGCCGGAATTGGTTTTGTAATTAAACCTTCCCCTTGTGAACTACTGGAAAAATGTATTTTTGCTGAAAGATTTTATTTTTCCACCCGAGACAAAAAACCCCTAAATTTAACCCCTTTGGGTTAAATTGCCCCACAAATGAAAAACAAATTGACTTTGTGATCCCGGTTAAATCGTGTTTTTATGAAATAAAAAGAAAAAAGTAAATAACCTTCGGTATGAATTAGCTCAGAATTTTTTTTGGCGGTGAAAACGGGTTTATTTTGGGACCACGCAGAACAACGCTTATTAACCCCTGGATGTAAATTGGGGCCCAAAAAATTGAGCACCCCAAACTACGGGTTTGTACTGTTAACAATTGGGGTGTTTCCACTACCCAAAGGAAAAATTTTAATTAACCCCCCCTAATTAGGCTGCCCGAAAATGTAAAATTTTGGCCTTCACCGTATTTTTCCCCCCAACAAACAAGTTTAATTACCCCTGTGTTATTGGAATACAATTGAGCAAACCCAATGAATTGTGCGGTGTTCCATGTGGTTTTTATTTCAAAAAGAGAAAAAAATTTAATTAACCTTCGCTTGTGAATTAGGCTGCAGGAAAAATTATTTTTGGCGGTGAAAGAAAGGTTTATTTTTGTCACCACAGCAGAAAAGCTTAATTAACCCCTGGATGTAAATTGCGCCCACACATTGAGCAACCACAAACTACGAGCTTGTACTGTTACAATGGCGTGTTTTCTAGCTAACAACAAGAGAAAAAAATTGTAATTAACCTTCGCTTGTGAATTAGGCTGCAGGAAAAATTTATTTTTTTGACGGGGAAAGACGGTTTATTATTTGTCACCACAGCAGAAAAACAACGCTTTAATTAACCCCTGGAATGTAAATTTCGCCAAACAATTGAGCAACCACAAACTACGAGCTTTGTAGCGTGTTACAATGGCGTGTTTTCTACACTACACAACAAGTGAAAAAATTGTAATTAACCTTCACTTGTGAATTAGGCTGCAGGAAAAATGTATTTTTTGGCGGTGAAAAACGGTTTTTTTTTTTGACACCACAGCAGAAAAACAACGCTTAATTAACCCCTGGGTGTAAAAATTTCGCCAAACAATTGAGCAACCACAAACATGAGCTTGTAGCGTGTTACAATGGCAATGTTTTCTATGCTACACACCAAGAAAAAAATTTTAATTACCCTTCGCTTTTGAATTAGGCTTCCGGTATATTGTATTTTTTGGTTGTTAAAGACGGTTTATTTTTGTCACCACAGCAGAAAAACAAAGCTTAATTAACCCCTGGATGAAAATTTAGCCAAAAAATTTATCAAACACAAACTACGAGCTTTTTAGCGTGTTACAATTGCGTGTTTTCTACGCTACACAACAAGAAAAAATATTGTAATTAACCTTCACTTGTGAATTAGGCCCGCAGGAAAAATGTATTTTTTGGTGGTGAAAAAGACTTTTTTCTTTTAGTGACCCACAACACAGAACAACGCTTAATTAACCCCTGGAAAGTAAATTGCGCAAAAGAATTGAGCAGCCACAAACAAATAGCTTGTAGCGTTTTACAATGGGGTATTTTTGACGCTACAAAAACAAGAAAAAATTGTAATTAACCTTCGCTTGTGAATTATGCTACAGGAAAAATGTATTTTTTGGCGGTGAAAAGACGGTTTCTTGGAGTCACCACAGCAGAAAAACAACGCTTAATTAACCCCTGGATGTAAACAGCCAAAAGAATTGAGCAGGCCAAAATGAAGAAGTATTTGTATTTTAAAAAAAGCGTTTCTTTAAATGAATACAACAGGAACTGGCTTAGATCCCCTTTGGATATTCAATGTGCTGTGAGCAATAGCATTAAACAGTATATGCAGCTGCAGTGGAGCACACAGGACTTCCGATCCAATACCCAAAAAAATCAGAAATAGAACATTAAGAGAAGCAGTCTCTGAGACAAGCTGAGACACCCCACAAAAAATCGCTGTATAAAAATCAGTTCTTCAGTAAGAGCTATTACAAGCAGCCGCGGCAGCACCTTCCCTGATCAGTACAGTGAGAGGAGTGTAAGCTCCCAGCGTCGCGCCCGGACTTATATAGTGCGGTGAAGTCACAGAATCCCGCCGGTCTCTGATTGGCTTCATCTCTGCACATGTCATGCAGGCTATGCCCTTCTTCCTCCCAGAGTTCTTTGCCCCATGTAACGCCATGTGCTCGCAGCCATTTTATCAATCAAAAGCACACTTCGTTCACCCGAAGTCCCCCAAACTTCGACTTCGTTCAGAACCGAAGTTTTCCTGAAATTCTAAACAAATTCCACTTCGTTAGAATCAATTCGCCCGTCTCTAAAAACTCCTTTAACAGCAGAATGACATAAAGTTATGTTATTTTGCATGCTTTGGCCAGTTTGGAAAGCTTCATCACAGATTGTGGGTTTCTTTTTTTTTTTTTCCAGCAAAAGGACAAGTCTTTATTGATAAAAAGGTATAGTAACAAACAAATATGTCATGACAACAAGCACAACCAAATAACTCGCCAAATGACAAGGGTACTACAGATTGAAACAAGACAGAACATCAAACATGTTTTTAAGCATAGACACAAAGATCAGAAACATTAAAAATATCACTAACGGCCACAATAGGAGTTTGAACTTAAGTATGCTGAGTAAGAATACAACATAGAATGGTCAACCAGAAAAATGTCTAGAATGCTTCCAGGGTAGCCATCTACTTTTAGCTTTGATTATCTCATGTGGAGATACAATAAGACAGGTTTCAGCCCTATAATGGGAATTGAGTCGGTTTATGACTTCATAGATGGAGGGGGTCACTGATGACTTCCAGTGTGCTGCCACTGTAACTCTGTCTGCGGTGAAGGTATGTGATAAAACCGTCTGGAAACGATGCGGGACTTTATGATAAGATATATCTAGTAATGCTAGGGCAGGTGTCAAATAAAACCTCTTATACAGAGTTTCTTGAAGTAACTTCTCTACTTCCTTCCAAAAGGGTTGAATGATTGGACAGTCCCACCACATATGTATCAGGGAACCCTTATTATCGCAAAGTCTAGATTGTGGGTTTCTATTCTACGCAGTTTCACTTTGTTTCTGGAGTTGTACTATGGTAGAGATGGCTTTTAGTTTTAGTAACTAGCTTTCAATCAGGCCACCCCCTATTAGTTTAACCATGCTAAGGCAGTCAAGCTGCATTAAAAAATGTGGTTAAAAATTAGACACTCAGTTTGGGGAAGGAGTCATGTTGATTTAAATAGCTCCTAATCACTTGCTATATTTTAGTATTTATTTTATTTCAACATACATACATACATACATAGGTGACCTACAAGAATCATGTATAAGTCTCTAATGGAAATATAAAGGTAAGAATCTAAGTCACATTTATACTGGCCTGAAACATGACTTGGGTAATTAATCATGTCAGGTGAAAGCATGTTGTATTACTTTTACCATTTGCTTTGCTGATATGAGACACATGGGTCACACAGCAATAATTATCTTTATGCTGTTTTCAACAGAAACTATTTCTGCTTCATTCCCCTTTTTGAACTAATCTTGCTGATATTTGCAAAGAAGTCACGTGTACTGGCAAGGTGCCAACGCTCAGCATAGTTATTTTAGTGATTTGTCCTTAATAAACTCACATATAAACTGCTTTGTCAGTTGTAATATTATCTTACCTGAAAACTGGAAATAGAATTTATATGTTTTGAACCTCATTTTCATAATGAGAAGGTTATATTAACAGAACCCTCTCACATAGTCTAAATAAGTGTTAGGGTTACTGCCACTTGACCAATCAGAGAAGAACTGATATGGTAGAGCCTATAGAGTTAAAAAGGTTTATTTCATGAAACAACCTCTTTAAAAATAAGAGACAGCAAAGAGATCAGCTGTTTGCAGGGGATTTGGCCTATTTTAGCCTTGGTAGATGTTTATGGACTGGCATGGTCTGTCACAGCAGCTCTCCATCATCAGACTTCTTCAAGCTACACGGTTACAGTGCCTTACGAAAGTTTTTGGGCCCCCCTTGAACTTTTCAACCTTTTGCCACATTTCAGACTTCAAACATAAAGATAAAAAAGTGGGACACATTTGAAATGGAATGAAATTTATTGGATATTTTAGACTTTTGTAAAAAATAAAAAACTGAAAAGTGGGGCATGCAAAATTATTCGGCCCCCCTTAAAGGGTTGTCTCGCTACAATGATTGGGTTTTAATTAAAAGATCTTTAAAAAACCAGCAGCTTTGCAATATATTTTCATTACAAATGTCCTACTGATTTTGAGTTATCCCTGTTAGTAGTAGTGCATCAGCTCCTGAAATCACTATAGGCACAGACCTGTTGATCTTTAGAGCCCCTCCCATACAGTATGCTTCTGTAGTGGAGGGAGGGGGAGGGCTCTGGCTTCTGTATCTGTGTGGATTAGCCCTGTGTGTGCCTGCTTCCTCCTGCTCTCTACACAGATGAGGAAGCAGAGGTGAGGCTGATCTGTGGTCATAGGATGTGACAGCAGTGAAGTGTTTACTATAATCATGATGTGTCTGTGGAGCTGTGACTATACTAATAGAACAGATCAGAGGGGCATGTCAACGCTTCATGCTCTGCTGTACTAGTGACACATCGTGATTATAGTAACACACTTCACAGCTGCCCTGTGTCTGTTCTGACAGGATTTGTTTGTTTGTTTCTGGAGATGGGAATTTGTATGCTAAGCAGGGGGTATAGGAACACTTACATCCCCCTTGCTCTGCTATTAGCATACACAGCTTCACAGACCTCTCCACACTCATAGATCAGCCCTCTCCTGTCTCCTGACTCTGTGTAGAGGAGCAGCAAGCGCCTGCAGCAGACCTAGGCAGGCACACACAGGGTTAACTCTGGCAGCAACCCCCTCGCCCTCCCCCTGCTGTATAGAAGTTATGGAGGAGAGCTTTCTGTGTGCTGAGTGGAGGGGGGAAGAGGGAGGAGAAGAGGCAGACAAGAAGCATGCCCCTCAATTCAAAAATCCTTTGCTGCCAGAAGCATTGAAGTGGGCTGAAAGCCTGTAATGAGACAACTCCTTTAAGTTAATATTTTGTAGCGCCAACTTTTGCTGCAGGTCGCTTGGAGTTTGTCTCTATCAGTTTTGCACATCGAGAGACTGAAATTCTTGCCCATTCTTCCTTGGAAAACAGCTCAAGCTCAGTGAGGTTGGATGGAGAGCGTTTGTGAACAGCAGTTTTCAGCTCTTTCTACAGATTCTCGATTGGATTCAGGTCTGGACTTTGACTTGGCCTTTCTAACACTTGCATATGTTTATTTGTGAATAGTGTTGAGCGATTTTTATCGAAAAAGTTGAAATCGGCAAGGTTTTTATGGTGATCGAAATTTCCAGATCATGCGATAATTAAGGTTAAAATCTGAGCATCATCTATTAAGAACGCGCCTTTTTCGGGGCTTCCTTAATTTTGGCGCCAGCAAATCAGATTACAGAATAGAGCAGGGGGAGATGTTGTGCGACGTCATGACTGGGATGTGTAATGGTTCGATTGGCTGGAAAAATCACATGACCTCGTTTTACAAGAACAGCTTTTCCTGTTTTCAGCCTCATGCTCTTCAGCGTCTCATAGGGATAGGACCTTCGCTCTGCCTGGCCAAACACTCAGCGAAATTAGTCTATTTCTGCACAGAGAAACCTCTTTCTATTAGCTGTGAATCCTTTCCCAAATTTTGTGAGATTTGAGATTGGAAATTTATGTAGTTAGCTAAGAATTTTAAAGCACATCTACCCTGTAAATTCACGGCGGTGGGGGCGGGGGGGGGGGGGGGGTACCGTGGGCGAACACCCGACAAGCTCTATCTATAAAGAACACTGGATAAAGTTCACCAAGACTTAGATGTAGACATTGTATGGAATATCTTCATTATTAACATTTGCTATTGAAAAAATTTCCTGATATTTGCGCAGCCCCGAACTTTTTATTGGATACACATCATTTCTAGTAACTGCAGGGCTCTTTTACTGCAAAACTCCACTTTTATTATCATAACATTTCAGATAGGGGTTTTCATTTTCAATTTTAACCCATTACACCTGTGACTGTTGATATATCCACCTTGCAGTTAAATTACAATCCACAATCTTGTAGTCAGCACAGGTTGATGGATGCCAAACACACCCGGTATCGGACGAAAACATCACAGTTACGTGTTTTTTGACTTTTGCGCACCCAGCATTGTTCATTGACGCAGCATCCACGTAAATCTTTAAAACAGCAAATTTTATATTCACCACAGGGGAAATTGAAAGGGTGCAAAAAATACCAATTTTTATACCAAAACATAACATTACGTGTTTTTTTGACTTTTGCACACCCCACATTGTTCATTGACGCAGCATCTACGTAAATCTTAAAAACAGCAATTCTATATTCACCACAGGTAATTGAAAGGTGCAAAAAAATACCGTGTATCATACGAAAACATAACACATACTGTTTTTTTGACTTTTGCGCACCCAGCTTTTTTTCATTGACGCAGCATCCACGTAAATCTTAAAACAGCAATTCTATAGTCACCACAGGTGAATTGAAAGGTGCAAAAAATACCGTGTATTATAACGAAAACAAAACAGATACAGACAAACAATTCCTTTTCCCGGCACTTTTTAATCTGGGGTCAGACGGGTTTAAGGGCATACTGCGGTCCAGGACAGGTATAGTCAATGTCCATGAAACTAAAATGGTGGTTGAAAGACCCCCTTTTGCGGCACTTTTTAAATGTGGGGGTCATGCAGTTTGGGGCTCATGCTGCGTTCCAGGACAGGATATTCAATGTCCATTCAAGTAACATGAGGGTCAAATCATACTGCCTTCTGGCACTTTTTTAATTTGCTCTCCCCATAGACTTTAATGGAAAATCGCTCATAACGATGCTCACTATCGAAAAACCTTATCGATAGCGGGCCCACTATCGACTATCGCTCGATTTTCGATAGCCAACGCAATCGCTCCCAAAACTATTTTTGAACCATTTTATTTTAGATTTTTCTTTATAATTTGGGATCATTGTCTTGTTGGAAGATAAATCTCTGTCCCAGTCTCAGGGCTTTTGCAGACTCCAACAGGTTTTCTTCCTGTAAATTTTGGGTCCATCCATCTTCCCACAATTTTCAACAATCTCCCCGTCCCTGCTGAAGAAAAGCAGGCCCAAACCATGATGCTGCCACCACCATGTTGACAGTGGGGACGGTGTGTCAGGTGATGAACTGTGTTGCTTTTTATGTCAAACAATCGTTTTGCATTTTGGCCAAAAAGTTTGGTTTTTCATCTGAACAAGAACCTTCTTCCACATGTTTGGTGTGACTCCCACGTGCTTGTGGCAAACTTTAAACAAGACTTTTTATGGAAACTTTGAGAAATGGCTTTCTTCTTGCCACTCTTCCAAAAAGGCCAGATTTGTGCAGTTACGACTGATTGTTGTCCTATGGACAGACTCTCCCACCTCACTGTAGATCTCTGCAGTTCATCCAGAGTGATCAGGGGGCCTCTTGGCTGCATCTCTGATCAGTCTTCTCCTTGTTTGAGATGAAGTTTAGAGGATGGCCGGGGTCTTGGTAGATTTGCAGTGTCTGATACTCCTTCCATTTTAATATGATTGCTTTCACAGTGCTCCTTGGGATGTTTTAAATTTTGGGGAAATCTTCTTGTATCTAAATCCGCATTAAACTTCTCCAAAAAACAGTAATCACCGACCTCCTGGGGGTTTCCCTTTGGGTCTTCATGATGCTCTCTGCGCTTTAAACAGACCCCTGAGACTATCACATAGCAGGTGCATCGATAAGGAGACTTGTTTACACACAGGTGGATTATATTTATCAACATCAGTCATTTAGGACAACATTGGATCATTCAGAGATCCTCACTGAACTTCTGGAGTGAGTTTCCTGCACTGAAAGTAAAGGGGACGAATAATAATGCACACCCCACTTTTCAGTTTTTTATTTTTTACAAAAGTTTAAAATATCCAATAAATTTCGTACCACTTCACAATTGTGTCCCACTTGTTGTTGATTCTTCACAAAAAAATGTTTATATCTAGAGATGGTCGAATTTCCCGACAAAATTATTTTCGTCCCAAATTAATTTGGGACAAATCGCGTTAAAAAACAGCTATTTCCTGGCTGCATAGAGCCTGTAGGGTGCTGTAGAACGTTGGGCCATGCTTAAATATGCAGAGGGAGCTTGGTTTTGTCTTCATACAAGCGTGTTTTTTATGACACGCAAATGCTGGCCGCCCTTTAAAAACCCCTTCACTAAAAAATTTCCCGGGGCACTTACGGGGGCAAACTGCCCAAAAAATTAAGGGGGAAATGCAGCCTGAAAAATTTCAGGCGCGCACTGGAAAAAAAACAAGTGGGGGCTAAGATCCTACCAAACATAAGAACACAGAGTAGGTTACGGGACCCAAAACGGGCTCAGCACAGTAAGGGGGACTCACAGCAGGGTCGCTCAGAAGCCAAGCTTTAAATCGTCACGGAAATGATAGAACCTGTTCTTTTAAAAAGCTGAACATGTAGGGGCCCCCCGAAGAGTGGGAGGGTGTGGGCAGAATTTGCGTTGACGTCTCTGATCATTTTTTGCTTTTTCTTTCATCTGTCATGTCACTTTCAATGGGTCAATAATCCATCATATTGCTAAGGCCAAAAACAAACGGGATTGATCCAAAACAGAATGACCATAAATGGGGAATTTGTATTTCTTCTGTTTTTCGTACCCCCCCGCTTTTCCTAGAAAAACCTGATCCTTTCCCATTCCTTCTACAGGTAAAAGTGCACTTCATCCCACGGACAGTCGGTGTGCCCGGCCCCTCTCATGCCCCCCGGCCCGCTGCGAATCCCTTGGGTCCCTGGTCTCTACGCACCTGCCCCTGGTCCTTTCCCATTTCGAAGCCTCACCATCCTGTTTCCCTCCACCCCGGGGGCATCCTGTCGACACCTCCCCCTCTGGGGGCACGCCCCGCGCACTGCACTGCATTTATTGAGACAGTTTCCTGTTCCGCCCTGAAAACCTCTGACCCCTTGCTATTTAAAGGGGAAACCTCCACCTGACTCTTTGTAAATTCGTTGTTGTCTTCTGCACTAGAGCGTGACCCCTTAAGCTTCTGAAACTGCTTTTTGATCAGTTTTTTGCCCTTTTGCTTTTTATCCTGCTGACATCTCCGCTGTACCTCTCTAAATATATTCGGCACCTTTTTGGGACCTGTCTTTTTTCACTGCAGCATCCTTTTATACCCCTCCAGTACCCAGCCCTGCACTTCGGCTACCCACCGCCTGACGCCATCTTTGCCTGCGGGGGGCCCCTGAGATCCACCCCCGGAATCAACGGTCCGGCGCTTCGGCATATGTTTGTCAGCGCCTACCCTTTTTACAAAAAAAAGGGGGAAAAAAAAACATAGTGGAATCATAGAGGGGAGGGTGAAACCATTAGGAACCACGGTTTTGTTCCAGAGCAGGGGTCACTCAGCAGCACATGAGTGGGCCACAGAGGGGCACAATGACAAAATCTGGAGGGGAAGCACCATCAAGCCCAAAAATGGCACAATGACACATGTGTATGACATAAACAAACAGCACATGAGAAGAGAGTCAAAATGAAAAATTTTTGGAGGTGGAAAAAACGGGAGTAGGCCACATAGTGGCACAATGACAGATGTAGAGTACAGCAGCAGCAAAGCATGAGGTCCCAAGAGGGGCACAATAACAAATTTGGAGGTGGCAAAAAACAGCATAGGCCACAGAGGGCACAATGACAGAGTTTGGAAGGGGCAGCAACATCGGGACCCAAAAAGGGGCACAATGCCCCAGTGGGGAGATGACGGCTCAACGCACAGCGCAGGGGGCAGAGAGGGGCACAATGACAAATTCGGAGTGGCACCAAAGGGATGGCCACAGAGTGGCACAATGACAGCGTGTGGAGGTGACGGCAGCAGAAAGCATATGGGGTCATGAGGGCACAATGACAGTGGTGGGTCATGGCAGCAGCCCCACACAGCGCAGAGTCAACAGGCACAAAACACAGTGTGGAGGGAGGGCATCAACAGCACAGCACATGAGGTCAGGAGTGACACAAAACAAAATGTGCAGGGGAACCCGAAAAGCACAGCAGCATGGTCAGAGAGTGACCAATGACATTTGGAGGGGGCAAAAACAGATAGGCCCCCGAGGGCAAAATGACAGATGTGGAGCACGGCAAGCGAAGCCGGGGCATGTGTTCATAGATAGCACAATGACAGGTGGGGAGGTGGCACAAACAGGATAGGCCACAGAGGGCACAATGACAGAGTGTAAATGTTACAGCACCAGCAACAGCAGACCCAGCAGGGGTCATAGGGGGCCAATGACAGAGTGTGGAGGTGGGGGGAAAACCCCCCCGGTAAAAATGGTGGTTGGCAAGAAGCAAAGGGCAGCAGATGTGTGGCAGGAGGGGGGTAGTTGCATCAGAATAGTGGCAGGCAGGTAGTTTGAACCCAGACTATTTCTCACTTTGGGTGAGGCGTCATGGCTGATGTAATCTATGCCTAAGGGCATTGGTTGTGAAAATCCGGGCCATCCACGCCTATTCATCTTGACAAAGGTCAGTCATTCCACATTTCCGGTGGACAAGCGGTTCCCCTTGGGGTAACGAGGCCCCCGCTGCACTGAAAAAACCCGCTTGATGCCCCCTAGGGCCGGCGGACAGCTTCCCCACTGCAATCTCGGCAAATTGGGGGCCACAAAACCCAGTTTGTTTGCCCATATCCAGCGGGTATTCTAACTGGGGGGCAGAGTGCTGTCCGAGTAAAAAGCCTGTTGGTTCGGGTCTGCTCCAGGTCCTGCGCTGCTGCTGTTCGGTAGTCCCTCCTCATAGGCAGAAGGAAGTGCTCATCCGCTCCAGACTTGGGTTGGCTGACGAGCGGACTGCTCCTACCCCCCCCCCCCACCTTTCCAACACAGCCGTGGAGGAGGTACGTAACGCCGGGGAAAACCCCCCGGGGCAGATCTGCCCCAGGGGATGGACCATGCTGCACATAGGCAGGGGCCAACTGACTACGGAGGATTTCGCTATAAACTTGAGTTTGTCCCCCTCTCAGCAGCGGGAAAAAAGGCTCCATTTTGGACCGGTAGCGGGTCCAAAGGGTGGAGAGCCAAAGTCATCCCTCTGCCAAATGGTGACATTGGGGTTTCACTACCAAAGCAAATCCGATGTGGGGGCCATGTGCGCAAGTGATTGGGGGACCCCCTGCCTCCACCCACTGTATCTTCCACTTGCGGGGGGGTCATCTGCCTTGTCTTCCTCATTCCCCCAGGCCCAGACCCCCCATAGGGCAAACCGGGCTTTTCCCCGGGGGGCCCGCTGGGTGTGGGCCACAGCGAGGCTCCGAGCGCCCGCAAGGGGGCCTTGTTTCCCCCGTCGGCCCCGAGTGCCGTCGCCGGTCTGGGGCGCACCGTTAGGGGGCCGAAACGGTCGATCTGAAACCCGGGACCTTTTGGCCAGGGGCCTATGGGGCCCCCCTCACCACACGGCTGCACACCGGGTCACAGACCCAGCCATGCAGCATCACGGCCGCCGCCTACATCGCGCGTGAAAGCAGGGGGCCGGGCTAACAGCCGGGGAATTTATGACCCCGGCCGTTCAGCTCCCAAGGCCCGGGGTTTGGTGCGCATGTGATGAGTAATCGCGCACCAGCTCCGTGGTCCCACACTCTGCTGTGAGCAGCCACCGGCTCCGGAGACATCAGGTAAGTATTATTTTTATTTATTTTTTCAAACTTCATACTGGCCCTGTCTGCCTACCTATATACCTACCTGCCTATATATCTCCTCCTATATATCTCCCCGCCTAAAACCTGCCTTGCCATATCCCTCCCTTTTAAAACCTGCCTAATACCTGCCTTTTTCACCCCTCCCTACCTATATACCTGCCTATTACCTCCCTGCCTCCCTAATACCGCCTGCCTATAACATTTGCCTAATCCCCTCCGCCTATATACCTGCCTATATACCCCCCGCCATAACCTGCCTGTCTATAACCTGCCCCCTATATACCGCCTTATACCTGCCTGCCTATATTCATCCCTGCCGCCTATATAAACTCCACCTAAAAACATGCCTGCCTATATACATGCCCTGCCTGCCTATATCCCTCCCTGCCTATTTTCAGCCCCTGCCTATATACCTGCCAAATATCCTGCCTGCTGCCTCCCTAATACCTGCCTGCCTATATACCTCCCGGGCCTTTTATTCATGCCCCCCCCTTTAAAATACCTGCCTCCCTATATCCCTGCCTCCTATATCTTGCCTCCCTATTACATCCCCTTTCCCCCCTATATCCCCGCCTATGTCCCGCCGCCTATTTTAATGCCCTGCCTCAAATTTACCTGCCTGCATATTACCTACCTGCCTGCCTATAACCTCCTGCCTATAACATGCCCCCCTGTCTATATACCTCCCCCAAATTTCCTGCCTCCCCATATACACCCGGCCGCCATATACATGCCTTGCCTTCCTATATACCTGCCTGCCTATAACAGCCCTCCCCTCCCTACTATAAAAATGCCCTGCCTGCCTGCCTCCCTTTATACATCCCCTCCCTGCCAAACATATACATCCCCTGCCTGCCTGCCATAAATGCCCTCCCTGCCTCCTAAAATTACATGCCCTGCCTGCCTCCCTATATAAAAAGCCCTGCTCCCTATATACGGGGCCCTCCCTGTTTATTACATGCCCTGCCTATAACATGCCCTGCCTGCCTATATCCCTGCTAAAACCCTCCCTCCTAATACATCCCTGCCTCCCCCTATATACCGCCCTTCCTGCCTATATACAGCCCGGGCCTGCCTTATACCTGCTCTGCCTGCCTAAAACATGCCCTGCCCCTCCCATATACATCCCTGCCTCCCTATATACATGCCCGCCGCTATATACCCCCCTGCCTCCCCGCCTATATATTGCCTCTGCCTATATACTTCCCGCTCCTTCTATTACCTGCCTGCATTTTATTGCCCTGCCTGCCTGCCTATATATTTTCCCCTCCCAAATTTTTTACTTTGCCCCCCCTTTGAGTATATAGGGGCCCTCCCTCCTAAACTGGCCCTGCCTACCTTATACTGGCCCTATTGCCTATATACTGGTCGCCTATATCCCGGGCCCTGCCTCCTATAATGGGCCCTGCCGGGCTACATACTGGCCCACTGCAAATTACCCCCACCGGGTGTTTGCTAGCCTTCCCGGCTACATACTGGCCCCTCCCCGGGCTAATTTCTGCCCCTGGCCCCCCTGGCTAATTTCGGCCCTCCCGGGGCAAATTTTACTGGCCCTACCGGGCTGTTTACTGGGGAAAACCCTAGCTCCTGGCTGATTATGGGGAAGCCCCACTACCGGGCTGATTACTGGGGGGCACCCCCCAGCTCCCGGCTAGTTATGGGGGCACCCCCAGTACCGATAGTTACGGGTGCAGCCCCAGCTCCCTGGCTAGTTTTAGGGAAGCCCCAGAAAACCTGGCTAGTTACGGGGGGAACCCCCCACTCCCGGGCAGTTACTGGGGGAAGCCCCAGCTACCTGGCTATTACGGGGGGGCACCCCACCCTACCGGGGGCTATTTGGGGGGACCCCCGCTACCGGCTATTACGGGGGGCAGCCCCCAGCTACCTGGCTATTTACTGGGGGTATCCTAGCTCCCAAAATTAATGGAGGAAGGCCCTGTTTACCTACCTAATGGAGGCTACTTTTACATGCCACTTATCTGAAATTTTTTAATTTCTAATTTTTAGGGGGCTAACATCCTGTTTTGGGTACAATTTCTAACTTTTACTTTTTGGTGGGAGCAAAGGGGCCTATTTCATTTGTGGCCTTTTGGGTAGGGGGCTTTGTACAAATTGGGAATTGATAGGAAAGTGTGGAAAAAAGAGGAGAGTATTTGTGGTAAATTCTACAGGGACAAGATGACCGGGAGAAAGGACATTGCACGTACCGGACAAGAAAAAATTGGGAAAAGGGAAAGACTCATCAGGGGAAAACATCATGGGGGTTTGGGGGCAGTTGGAGAAAAAATGAGAAAAGAACAACTCCCATTAGAGAGAGTCTCCTGTAAGTCCCCCGCTGTCAGGGGGCATTTTACTTCGTGTTAATCAGTGCTGATTTTGTGATGTGACCCACTACTGGTGATATGATTACAATGTGACCTGAAGCTGAATACTGCCCAGATTTGTTCTGGTTTCTTGGGATGATAGAAACCGAAGACTGGTCGGTACCAGTGTGCTTCCTTTTCTTCTAGGGGTGGGGCTACTTCGTGTGACCATTTGCAAATGTCTTGCTCATAAATGAGAAGAAATGTTCCTTCATATCTGGTCTTCTTTGAAAGTTGCACTTGAATGAAGAAAGGCATTGCAGTGCCTAATCCCTGCTGTTGGGAAAAAGACGCCCCTGTTCTTTTAAGGGAGCAGTGGACCTACTGTTTGAAAACATCTTAAAAAATCTTTTTCTTATCTTCAAGAAAGCTTCATCTTCAATAGAGGGGGCGATTGCATTATCTTTCTGAAAGACTGTGCAACCTACGTGATTTCTGTCTTCATGGTAGGAAATATTCTCAGTTTCTATAAACTTCTCTTTAAAGAAAAATCTGTTAGGACAGGGTTGGAAAAGAGATGGATGCCAATTCTTCAATGACTTGGTGTAAAGTGAGTTCACAGTGGTTGGTTTGTGAACATTTTCTAGACAGATATCACCTATAATCGTCCTTCAACATACAATGTTAAGTGGTTACAGGTACAATCATTCTATATTAAAACCATAACTTTCAAAATGTCAACTAAAATAATGCAAGTGTTGAACCCTTTACTGACAACAAGTCACAATATGACTCTTCATTTTTTTCCTCTATTTTCTGTAACCAATAACTTTTTTGTATTTCTACCTATGGACTGGAGGGAGGATGAATTTTTTGCAGGCTGGAATGTACTTTTTATTAGTACCATTTTGTAATAGGTGTGACTTTTTGATCACTCTTTACTCCAATTTTCAGGGGATGCGAAATGACCAAAAAAAAAACTGCAATTCTAGCGTTTGTCATATATTTTTCCATGGTGCTCGGCATACAGGATATATGATGTTTTATCTTAATAAATTGGACATTTATGGATTCAGCAATACCACTTTTCTGTAACTTTTTTCTTTTTTTTTAAACTGTAAAATAGCAAAAGGTGGGTGAATTGAACTTTTAATATTTTTTATTTAGTTTCATACTTTTAAACATTCACTTGGTGGTGCGATCATTTGTAAAACCTTCTGCAGAAGGGTGTTCAAAGAGGGGTTCAAACTTTTTGCCTGGGGGAGGGAAATTTAGAACCTGACATGATGGAGATGGAGGCCTTCCTAAAGACTTCCAGTCGCCATGTTAACATTTTAGCACTACACGATCTTTCGGGAGTATCAATCAAATAGGAAACGGTTGCATCCGTTTTTTTCCCTTCATTTGCATCACATCTGCTATCGAATGGATCCAGAGGTTAAACTCGGAACAAGCTGGCCGTTTTCCCCCCTGTTATGGTTTGGGGTCAGCGCACTACAGCAAAAACAGTCTTCTATGTAGCAGGACCTTACCAGCACCAAGATTTACCCATATGTCTCTTTTTGGAAAAAGGGTTTTAAAATTCCCTTCCCTTAAGCCCCCTTATGCCCACTGCCCATGCATAAGTCAGAGGTATGAGAAGCAAAGCCAATCAGGGTTCTGAACCTCTGCCCAATCAGTAGCTGAGGCAGGGTAGTTTTGGTGAGTTTTAACTGCGCTCTAATTTAACTGCCTTTATTAACAGCAAGCTTTTTACACTTATCTAAACTGTTTTGTAAGTGATGAATCAATTAGTGTGTTTGTAATCCACAAGACTTCACACGCAGTAATTGATTACTTACTTGAAACACCTTTCAGAACAATTTAGACAACTGAAAGAACTTTTGAAAAAAAGTGAAAAAAGGCAAACCAGAACTGCGCTGTTGAAATCACCCTTAAGCCATGTTTTACAGGCTAAGTTTTGGGGCCCTATTTTGGTCCGTAATTACCCCGAAGTGCACAAATTACGGGCAAAACGGCCCATTCAATACGGAATCCCCCAGCGGTAAGCCGCCGGGCGGGGGGAAAAATTTCATTGAAATTTCTAGTGCGTATACGCGCCCCTGGGAATTCAAAGTTTATGGGCCGGGCAAAGTGCCGGCCCCCCAGCTCAGTCCCCCGCTCCCCCGCCCCCCCCCGGTACACGGCGAATTGCGGGGGGTAATAGCCCGCAATTAAGCCGTGTGAACATGGCCCTACTCTTTCACTCAAAAACTATGATTATCTGCGTTCTCCTGTTTTTTTTTACTCTGGGTCAGCTTATTGTTTTTTCTTTGCCTGCTAATTTTGATACATTTGTTCCATATTCTGTCAATTGCTCTGTGGATAGTTTTCTGATTGGTCTTCCCTATTTTATATTTGCTTTCTGACGCTCTCTGCAGATGCAACCTGGGTCCCTAGCAGCCAAATTCAACCTGCCTTAGGCCTCGTTCACACGGCTTATGTCGGCAGATTGGCGCCCTATGCGGGCCCCGATTTGCGCTGCAGTACGGCCCAATCCGTCGCAGTAAATTTCAGTAATCCCCATTCCAAAGAACAGGGATTCCCTCGCTCCTCACCGTCGGCGGAATCCCCGGGGGGGGGAAACTGACATGAAAATTATCCGGGCGCAATATGACCGTGGTAATCACGTCTATGGGGGGGGGGCAGAGCCCCCCCCGCGCCCGGCCCCGCCCCCGTCCCCCCCCTTATTCAACCCCGGAAAATTTGGACGCAACCCGGGCTCGAAATTTAACGGCTTAATAAGCCTCTGAACTTTGGGCCTTAAAGGAGAAATTTTTACTTAAAAGAAAACCTGATACTGTGGCAGTTTTTGAAACTTTTAAACTTTGTAACTAAGGCCTGTTTTGGGACGGGGAAAAAAATCTTTGCTTTGTTTAGGGAGGGGGGGGGGCCCCACAGTAGGGATTAGGGGCGTCGCTGGGGTTAGTTTTTTTGGGCACAACCCCCGGACCAGACCCCCCGGTCCCCCCGAGTCTAAAAAATCCGGTTCCATGTAATTACTGTAAAACCCCTTTTGGGGTTTTAAAGGGAGCCGAAAAAGGTTCCCGGGGGGTTTTTTGGGTGCGTTTCCCCCTTTGGGAAAATTGGCACCTTTTAAGGTGGTTTTGGCGTTTTTTTTCCCCCAAAGGGGTTAAAATGGAAAAGGGTTTTTGGGGATCGAAATTTCCAGGCAAAATCCAAGGCCTTTTTTAATTTAAAAAGGTTTTAAAACCTTCATTCTCTATTTAAGGGGATGGCCGCCTTTTGGCCCGGCTCGCCAAAATTAATTTTTCCCCCGGCCCACAATGGGATTTCCCAAATTTTAGAGATTAAAAGATTTGTTTCAGATTACTGGAAAAATTTTAAAAGGTTGCGAATTGGCGGGGGGGAAAAACACAGACCTCTTTTAAAGAACACGGTTTCCCCGTTTTAGTTTTAGGGGGTTTTTTTTTCAGGACTTTCCTGGGATAGGCCGGCTCTGCCTGTTTTGGCCAAAACCAGCTCGGCGAAAATTTTAAGGCCCTTTTTCCCGGGGGAAAACCCAAAGGAAACCCTTCACAAAATTCCCCGCTTTGATCCTTTTAAAAATTTAGTTAAAAAATTTAAGGGGGTTTTTTTTTTGGAACATTTTTTGGAAGTTAGTTTTTAAAAGAATTTTAAAAAAGGAATTAAAGGGCCCTTTAAATTTAAAAACGGCGTTGGGGAAGGTGGGGGGGGGGGGGGGCCCTTTTTTTAAAAAAACAAACAAGCTTTTTTTTTCCCCCCAGTTTAAGAAACTGGTAAATTTAAAAAGAACTTATTTAACATTGTTAAGGTGTAAAACCCCTTTTTTATTAAAAAAAAGTTTTTTTTTGGGAAATTTTCCCCTGTTTTATTGGCCAGCCTAAAAACTTAAAAAATTTTTGGGAATTAAAAAAAATAATTTTTTCCTAAAAAAAACTGGGGGGTTTCTTTTTTTGTTTTTGCAAAACCCACTTTTTATTAACCCCCAGTAAAAAAAAATTTTTAAAAGGGAAAAAGGTGTTCTTTTTATTTTAAAAACCCATAAACCTTTTTTGCCCTTTTGAAAACCACCTTGCACAAAATTAACAAACCCAGCAATTTTTATTCCCAAACGGGGTTGTTGGGGTTCCCCAAAAAAATACCGTTTAATTTACAAAACATAAAAAAGTTACGTTTTTTTTTTACTTTTCGCACCCAGCACTGTTCTTTTGGCCGCAGCACCCTACGTAAATAAAAAAAAACCCAGCAATTCATATTCACCACAGGGGAATTAAAAGGGTGAAAAAAATACCGTTTATTAAATAAAAACCATAAAAAGTTACGTGTTTTTTGATTTTTGCGCACCCAGCCCCCTTTTCTTTGGGGACCAGCATCTACGTAAATTTTAAAAACAGCAATTCTATATTCCACTTTCCCCCTAACAAGGGGAAAAATTAAACCCAAAACAGGTTTTTGAAAATTTGGGAAAAAGGAAAAAAAAAAAATCCCTTTTAAATTATATCAAAACATAACATTACGGTTTTTTTTACTTTTGCGCACCCAGCACTTTTCATTGACGCAGCATCTACGTAAATTTTAAAACACAATTATAAAATCACCACATTTGAATAGAAAGGATCAAGAAATACCGTTTATTAAAAATTCAAACTAACAGTTCTTTTTTTGATTTTTGCGCACCCAACTGTTCATTGACCAGCATCTACGAAAAATCTTAAAAAAGCAATTCTTTTATTTCACCACGGGTTGAATTGAAAGGTGCAAAAAAAACCTTTTAATTAAAACCAAAACAAACATTTTAGTGTTTTTTGATTTTTGGCCCCCAAAGCATGTTAAATTGACGCAGCTCTACGTAAATCTTTAAAACAGAAATTTTTTATTCACCCAGGGGGAATTAAAAGGGAAAAAAAAAATCCCTTTTAATTATATCAAAACATAAAATTTACGGGGTTTTTTACTTTTGCCAACCCAGCACTGTTATTAAACGCAGCTTCTACGAAAAATCTTAAAACAGCAATTAATATTAAACCACAGGTGAATTGAAAGGGAAAAAATTTACCGTTTATTATATCAAAAAAAAAATTTTTACGTTTTTTTTTTTTCTTTTGCGCCCCGACGGTTCATTGAGGGCAGCATCTACGTAAATTTTAAAAAACGCAATTCTATATTCCCCACAGGTGAATTAAAAAGGTGAAAAAAATACCGTTTATTATATAAAAACAAACCCAGTTAAGTTTTTTTTTGTTTTTTTGCGAAACCCGCACTGTTCATTGACGCGGGAAATCTACGTAAATTTTAAAACAGCAATTCTTTATTCCCCAAAGGTGAATTAAAAGGGTGCAAAAAATACCGTTTATTAAAATAAAAACAAAAACATTACTTTTTTTTGGATTTTTTGCGCACCCAGCCCCTGTTTCATTGAAACAGAAATTAGGGTTAAACCCTTAAACGCAATTCTAAAATTCACCACAGGGGAATTAAAAAGGTGCAAAAAAAAACCGTTTATTAATAAAAAACTTTAAAAAGTTACTGTTTTTTGACTTTTGCGCCCCCAAGCACTGTTCTTTGGGAAGCAGCATCTAAGAAAATCTTAAAACAGCAATTTATATTCACCACAGGTGAAATTAAAAAAAGGTTTTTTTTGGGCCCCAAATTTTAAACCCCTTACCCGGTTTTTTAAATTTAAAAAAAACCAAAAAAACATAACAGATACGTTTTTTTGGATTTTTTGCCGGGCCCAGATTTTTTGATAGACACCTTGCATTTAAATTTGGAATCCAGAAATTTTTGTTTTTGTTTAGAGGGTTTTGAGAATAGTTTGTGATTTGCCTTCTTTTTAAATAAGAACTTTCCAAAACTATTCCATCCCTTTTCTCAAATTTTTTATATTTTGAACAGGGAGGAAAGGCTTTTTGGTAAGCGGCAAAAGGAGGGTAGAAACATGGAGGTAATCCGAGAAAGGTGCCCCTTTTCCCAAGCGGGCGACAAACCCCAAAGCAGGGGATCGTCAGTTGCGGGGACCCGGGGGCCCCCCCCCCGGGGCCTGTCAAGCGGGGTCAGGCCCTGTAAATTTAAAGTAACGAACATCGTCCCCAAATTTTCCTTCAGGGTTAATCCCAACCTGCATCTAGAAAGTTTTAACCCCCCTCGTCCTCGCGCCCGGGCCACAAAATGTCGTTCAGATCTTTCAGTTTCCCGTCCAACAAAGCAGCCCAAATGCCAAACTGTGTACCCCCACGTGGAAAACCCCATTGTCTGAAGCCCTCTTTGATGGAAAAATGGGGTTGGGGTCAGGGGGCATTTAAAAGATCAAGAGGTGATTTAGTCTGCTCGGAACCCCCATTTAAACTGATGCCCGAGGGGGGTAAAGGAACCCGGGTAATGGGGAAAAAACCCCGGGCGGTTGGAAAACGCCTTGAAATTTCCCCCTTTGCTTGTAGCCCGCAGTTTCCCTGGTTTCCAGAAAGTCAGGACGCCCCAAAGCCCTGTGTTAAAAGATGTTTGATGTTTTTTGGCGAAAGAGGACCCACCCTTCCTTTTCCGCAAAATTTGCTTGCGGCGCTTCAAAAGGGGCAGGAGGAAGACTTGGGGGGTAGTGCAATAGGGGTCCCGCCACAAAAAGGGAGAGGGGGTGCAGAAGTCCGCGATATGATTCCGCCAGCCCCGGTCAGCGCAAACCCCGCTCCTCGTTATCGCCGTAAAAAAAGGGTCCAGGCCCTTCTAAAGCCGGGGTTTTTCTTTGGGGAAATCCTCTGATTACTCAGCAAAGTCAAAATTCCCGGGGCCTTTGCCTAAACCAAATTAGGGGCCCAAGCCCCTTTAAGTGGTTAAAAAACCACCAACATGTCTACCCACATGCAGCGAATGAAATGGTTGAAAGGGAGGGAACCCTTGGCCAAAAAAGGCCGGGACCGACCCCGGGCCTAAAACCACTGTCACCCCTCTGTCTCCCCCTCCTTTCCTCCTCCCCCACCCCCAAGCGTTCCTCACTCCCCATTCTCTGGGTCATGATCGGGGATCACCCCCGCTCCTCCCCACCACCGCCCCCGGGGTCCCAAACCCACACCCCCAGGGCCCCAACCACCCCTTTTTCCTTCCCCCAGTTTGACGACCTGCACGCCGAAACAGGGGGCCCGCCCTAGCATCCAGCCTCTGCTTTCCTTTTTTTGGGAGAAAGAAAACACAAAAAACCCAAACCACCCCAAACAAAAAACCTGAATTTTGGAAATTGCCAGGCTTTTGGCCTTGGAAATGTTCCCTTTTCCCGTCTGGTGGACACGTTGGGTTCCCCCAACGTCTGGCCCTCGCTTGCCCCCAAACCAGTTTCCGAGCGGCATTTCTTTCCCAAAAAGCCGCCCCTCCCCCGGGCCCAGCCACGTGTCATCAAAATTTTTTCCCAAGCGCGTTGTCTGCTTTCTTTTCCCCGGAAAAGCCCATCTCACCCCCGAAACATGGACTAGTAAGCAGGGCCCAAAAGGCCGCTAAAAATCTCTGTGACAGTCATGGGGGAGCTGGGTGGATTCTCTGGGGGTGACGGGGTCTAAGGCTGGGCGCACCTCTTAAAAAACCTCGGGGATGGTGCGGGGCTCTTTCCCCCCCCCAAAAGGTCCTCTGGTGGAAACACGTCCCCAGAGACACCAGGCCGTGTTGAAATTAATCTCCCCTTGGAGACCTCCACACACAGGTTAGGACCCTTGTGGGGGCCTTAAGCAAACGGACCGACGTTTGGTGGGTAAACAAAAACCCTTGTCCAGGAAAGGTGGGTGCAAAAAGGGGGCCAAAATCTGGGGCCCGCCCTTAAGATCGGTAGGGGGAAAGAACATCCTTTGCGGGCCAAAAATGTTAAACCTTTGGGTCGTCCAGAAATTTCAAAAAGAGTTTTCCCCCCGGGTTTTGGATTTGCCTGCTGAAGAAGGCTCGGGGTTCGAGTTGCATTTTCCCCTTTTCGAAACCCTGCTTGGGCCCCCGGGCGGGTTTTGGGGCGTCAGCTGGGGGCCCTCCCCGTAAAACCGTTTTTTTTTCCTTTCTGTGACGGGGGGAACCAAACACACTGGAATTAACCACCCTTTTCCCCCATCCCTTCCAGATTTGGGGGAGGACCCCAGCGAAATGCCCTTAAACGGGGGGCCCCCCGAAGGGGGCACATCTGGCCGGGGGACAAGGGGAAGAGGTCCCGGCCCTTTTTCCGGGGGAAATTTGAAACCCTGGGGTTTAAAGGAAATTGGTTGAAAAGGGGAAGCTCTTTCAAAATCCCTTTTGGGCCCAAGTTTTGAAAAAGGGCCAAAACCAAAAATTGGGCCCCAGTGGGACAATCCCCCTTGTCAATAAAGGAATTGGGGGTGATCTTTATTCCCGGAACGATCTTTGGGAAAACCCCTCCATAAAAAAGGTTTTTTCCCGGGAACCCGACGGAGGAGGAGGAGGGGAACCAAAATTTTGGCGGGAACCGGGAGCCTTTCCCCTCCGCAAACCCAACAAAGGCCCGACATTTTTCCAAAATTTTTCATCGGTCTTCATTAGGCAGTGGTTCGGGGTTTCCAGAGCTAGGAAGGGGGGCCCCACCCAGCTTCAGGGTGAAACACCCTCAGGCAAGTCGGGGCTGTTTTAAAAGCTGTCCCGGGAGGAAAGCGGAGGGGGAGGGGGGGAGGTTTTCCCTTTAGAAACCGATGTTACCGACGCCCCTGCCTTGGAAAGGGGTTTGGCGCGAATTTGAGGCGGAGGAGGAAGATGAGAAGAAACAGTTTTGGGTAGTGCCCCTCACCCAGAGGGTTGGGAAAAAAAGGCTTCCTTTTCTCAAAGGCTTTGGGTTTCCATTTCCCCCAAAAATTTATCCTCGCATTTAAAGGGCCCTCAAAAAAGAACAACAGTTACTGGGGGGCCACCCGCCAGGATACACGGTACAAAACAAAAAACCCGCACTTTCCCTTTCCCCCCACCCAAAAGAGAGTAAAAATTTCAGGAAATGGAGGGCCTTTCGATTGATCAAATGGGAACAAACTGTTTTCTCTGTTCCTTTCCCAAATTTTCCCCCGGTTGGAACAACATCCCGCGAGGGGACAGGGGGTATTGTCCAATTTGGGGTAGCGGGAGCGCAGGCAAGGTGGGAGAAGCCCAAAAGGGTGCCTTGGCAATCTTTTTTTACCCCTCACCAACGCATGCCCAAAAAGGGACACATCCAACACACAAGATTTAGCTTAAAAATCATTTGGTGCAAAAGACTATCTGGTTTTCAAACCCCCGATGTTTTTGATGTGTTCCGGGCCCCAAAAGACTTTTGGGGGTCCCAAAAAATGGACAATGGCCCGAGCTGGCCATTTTACCCCCTAGAGGTGTTGTCCCCGCCCAGCAGCCCAGCGTCATATCTGGCGGACCCTTTACCCAGCTGGAGGGTTCATTACAGAAAAAACGCATCGGGCCCCCCCCAAGAAAAGGTGGATCGGGTTTTACTTTTATCAAAATTAAAACAGCATGGTTTTTGTTTTGTTGTGGCACCAAATTTCCCAGGCAAGATTTTTGTTTCCCGTCTACCCTTTCCCCTTTCCCTTTTTAAACAGAAAAGGTCCTCTTTAAAAATTTTTTTTTTAAATTTTATATTTCTTTTCTGCAAAATTTTTTTTCTCTTTTTTTTAACAGTTCTTTTGGGTGGTTTTTTCTGTGAGGGGACGTTTTAAAAACAGCAAGGTTTTTATGACAAAACCCCTTTTTCCATTTACTCCTTTATCTTAAGAAGGGTTTTGCATTGTCCCCGGTTTTTGAGGTCATGGGTTTCTGTGAGGATACAGAAATTTAAAAAAAGTTCCCTTTTAACAGAAATGTGACTTCTTTTGGCATTTTTCCTCACAATTTTAATTAAATGGGTGAAAGGGCATTTTTTATAATTTTTTTTGGGGGGGTGTTTCTGTGAGATACCCCGGGGTAAAATTAAAGGGCCTTTTGGAACAAAATGTGGCTTCTAAGTGGCCCTTTCTCCCCCACAATTTTTAAAGTGGGTGAGGGGAAGGGCATTTTTATAATTTTTTTGGGGGGCATTTTGCTTGGGGAAAAACAAACAAAAATTTTAAAAATCCCTTTTTAAAAAAAAGTTTTTTCTAAAGGGGGTTTTTCCCCCAATTTTAAAAGGGCCCCCAAAGGGGCATTTTTATAATTTTTTTGTGGTCATGCGCTTTTAAAAAGAAAACCAAAAACCCATTTAAAAAAATGTTGTTTTTAAAACATTTTGTTCTTTTAAAAATTGACCAAAGTGGCTCAAGGGTCCCTGCTTTGAATTTTTTGGGGGGGTTTTGCTGTGAAATGGGGCTAAAACTAAGGGCCCATTCCCAAAAAAAAAGTAGTTTTTTAACAGACATTTTGGGTTTTCACAATTGGAAGGTTGGGTCAAGGGTTTATGGTGTGTCAAAAAAGGGAAAAGGGAGGACACTTTTAATTGGGCACATATTTCAAAATGACTGTTTTTGCAAAGTTTTTTAAACATAGCTTTCAATCCCTTTATTGAGACAACCCATTTTTTTAAAAAATGAAAAAAAGAGAAACAAAGGGCATGGGGTTTCCCCTCCTTTTTTAAAAAAAGGGGTTTTTCTAGAATTAAATACCCAAAAAAAATTTTCTGTACAAAATAGCTGTTAAAAAAATTCCCCTGGGAAATTTTTACAAGGGAGGGGACAGGAAAACTTGGGCCAATGTAGGTTTTTTTCAAGGGGCAAAGGAGTATGGAGCCCGGGGCAGAAACAAAATTCAGAAAACCCAAATTTTCCCCCCGCACGTTGAGTAAAATGAGTAAAAGAATGCCCAAGATAAAGGGGACCCGGGGGTAAAAAGGAGCGTTAAACCACCAATTTCCAAATGAAGCTCAAATTGGGCCCCCCAATCATCCGGGAAAAAGGGGCAAAGCGCTACCCAGGGTTAAATTTACTGTGTACAGAGGAAGACTGGAGGTTTTCCCCAAAAACTTCCGCTTCCGCACTCTGCTTTAGCACACGTTTTCCCTTTGCTTTCGTCTCCCGGGCCTTTTAACCTCGTGTTTAATAAGATTTTAAAGAACAAACCCCGGGGGCCCCTTTGGGGGGGGTTTCGACCCCCCCAAAAGGGGTTACTTTTTTCCGCCCCTTTTGGGTCAGGGTGTGGCCCGGACAGGTATAGTCAATGTCCCTGTTAACCCAAAATGGTGGTTAAAAACTCCTTTTTTCCGGGACTTTTTAAAAGTGGGGGGCATGCAGGTTTTGGGGGTCAATGCTGTGGGCCCCGGGGCAGGTTTAGTCAATTTCCAGTTAAAATAAAATGGTGGTTGGGAAAAACCCACTTTTTGGGCCCCTTTTTAAATGTTGGGGGGGCATTTTCAGGTTTTTGGGGGTCATGCTGTGGCCCCGGGAAAAAAAGGGGGTTTTTATTTTTTGGGGGGCCCAAAGGTTTCCCATTTCCCAAAACTAAAAAATGGTGGGTTGGGAAAACCCCATTTTTCCGCAATTTTTTAAAAGTGGGGGGGCTTTTCAGGTTTTTTGGGGGGTCTTTCTGTGGCCCAGGACAGGATAGTCAATTTTCCTTTAAACTTTAAAAGGGTGTTTTAAAGGGCTCCTTTTCCGGAAAAATTTTTAATTTTTGGGGGTAAAGAAAGGGTTTGGGGGTCATGCTTGGTTGCCCAGAACAAAAAAAAAAGGGTTAGGGGGCAATTTTTTTTTTTCCCTTTTTTAAAAATTTTTTTAAAATGGTTTTTTGGGAAAAACTCCTTTTTGCGGACTTTTAAAAAGTGGGGGTTTTAAAGGGAGGGTTTTGGGGCTTTATGCTGCGTTCCAGGGCAGGGATATTCCCAAAGCCCGTTCAAGTAACATTATGGTTTTAAATCACTGCCCTTCCCGGGCTCTTTTTAATTTGGGGTGAAGCAGGTTTTAAAGGGGCAGGCTGTGGGAAAGACAAAGGGTTTTTAAAAGGTTTGACTTTTTTTTCTGTGACTTTTATAAACCCAAGTTGTTGGCCCAAGATGAAACACGTTATCCAATTTTTACTGTTGTTTGGGTTTTTAATTTCAGCTTCTCCAGCCTTGTTTGGGTGTAATAATGAAGGTGTTGTTCTCCCATAGACTTTAATGGTCATCGCGCATAATCGATTGTCCACTATCGAAAAACCTTATCGATAGCGGCGACTATCGACTATCGATCGATCTCGATACCCAAACGAAAATCGCTCAACACTACGCAACCAACAGTTCAGGAGCAGCAGCAGCTATGTGCTGGAAAGAGAGGGGGAGGGCGACTGCCTGGATGAAGGAGCACAGGAGGGGGGAGGGGCGCCGGCGGGCCACACTGTGAAGGGGGTTGGAAGCAGTGGCTGTCCGGCTGTGAGGGGGCTCCGCCCCTGCTGCCCTTTATCTCGCCAAGGACCAGACCAGCAAGAAGGCCCACAAGTGAGTGAGGAGCCTCAGTGCTGAACAATAATTCTAAGTAGTGTAATAAGGGTGAGACAAAATAATGTTCCTGAATGTGAACTGTACTGAATGCAGGTGTGTATGCAGGGCCGTTCCTAGGGGCGGGCGGGGCGTTCGACCGCCCGGGGTGCCGAGGCTCCGCTCACCGTGGGGGGCGCCACGGCCGCCTGCCGCCCGGCTGGGGGGAGCGCCCCTACTCTGCGCGGCTGTTATGCGCGAGCCAGCAGCTGCCAGGACAGGGGAGGAGGCGGGACGGAACGGGCCCGTCCTGACTCCTCCCCCTGTATCAGCATCGTCGGGGGCGCACGGCTTTCACCGCGCCCCCCTGTGACGCTCGATCTCCTCGGCGGCAGCTCTGCCGCGAGGAGATCCCTGGGAGCTGCGGTGCAGCGTAAGCAGCGTTATGACGTCACGCCCCTTACACTGCTCTGCAGCTCCCGGAGCTGGACGCGCGGACCAAGGTCTGGTAAGTAATTTTTTGTTATTTTATAATTACTTACAGGGGGGGTATCACTGGCTACAGGGGGGCATCACTGGCTACAATGGGGGCATCACTGGCTACAAGGGGGGCATCACTGGCTATAAGGGGGGCATCATTGGCTATAAGGGGGGCATCAATGGCTATAAGGGGGACATCACTGGCTACAAGGGGGTTATCACTGGCTATAAGGGGGGTATCCCCTGGCTACAGGGGGGGCATCACTGGCTACAATGGGGGGCATCACTGGCTATAAGGGGGGCATCACTGGCTACAAGGGGGGGGGCATCACTGGCTACAGGGGGGGCATCACTGGCTACAGGGGGCATCACTGGCTACAAGGGGGGCATCAATGGCTACAAGATGGGCATCACTGGCTATAAGAGGGGCATCACTGGCTACAATGGGGGGCATCACTGGCTACAATGGGGGGCATCACCGGCTACAATGGGGACATCACTGGCTACAATGGGGACATCACTGGCTACAATGGGGGGCATCACTGGCTACAAGGGGGGGCATCACTGGCTATAAAGGGGGCATCACTGGCTACAAGGGGAATCACTGGCTACAGGGACATCTACTGGCTACAGGGACATCTACTGGCTACAGGGCCCATCACTGGCTACAGGGGGCATAAATGGCTACAGGGGGGCATCACTGGCTTACAGGGGGGCTTCTTCTGGCTACAGGGGGCATCACTGACTACCCAAAGGGGGGATCACTGGCTTTTCGGGGGCATCAACTGGCTACACTGTGGCGCCATATGTTACGGGAGGGGGGGGGCGAAATTTCTTCACCTCGCCCTGAGTGATATTTAGCCTAGGAACGGCCCTGTGTGTATGCAAATGTGTATGTATTGTTTTTGTGTTTACATGTGTGTATGTGTTTGTATAGAGTCTGTGTTATGTTTATATTGTATAGTGGTGTGTGGGGTATGATGCATTGTATGTGTGTGTGGGTAGTATGTTTGAATATATGTCTCTGTGTTTTGTATGTCTCTGTGTATGTACTGTGTATTGTGTATGTATATTGGTGTATACCCCACAGCGCAACCAAGTTAATAGTCACCGAGGGTTTGGGCGCGGTTCCCAAAGGCGGTTCTCAAAACTGTACGAAGTCCAAAGTTTTTGAAAAAAGGAAAAAAATGAACCGCCTCAAAAAAAGGGGGAAGATCAGAAGGCAGCCAAAAAAGAAAAAACAATTTATTTGAGTATCAAAAAAGACATCTTAGACAGTGAAGCCAAGGATAAAACCAGTTTTTAAACCGCCTCTTTTTTGACGCGTTTCAAATCTAGCGATTTTTAGTCTAACAACATTTGTAAAGTTCCTACTTCCTTTTATAGGAAACACCCATTAAACGGGGGAGGGAGGAGAGAAGAAAAAAAAAAAAAAAAAAAAAAAAGGGGGAAAGGAGAGAAAGGGAAAAAAAAAAAAAAAAAAAAAAAAAAAAAAAAGGAGAAAGAAGGGGGGGAACAGACAAATTACCAATCAATAATTAAAAAATGAGATCTGTTCTATAATTGGACCGGGGGTTTGGCAGTTTTTTAACATAAAGAACCAATACCCTTCCCAATTTTAGTAATGACCTTTTTGATCCCTCCTCTGGTTCAATAGAAACAGATTCAATACAAAAAACTTTTAAACCCGATAAATTTTCCATGTGTGTATAATAGAAATGTTTAGACACTTTTGGTACATTTCTTATGTTGACAAGACGCACCATATACATGTTCCGTACTCTATCTTTCAAGGTTGGTAGTGCATCCAACGTATTAAGTTACATGTTAACTTTCAAAAAAAAACTACATTACTAGATTCGCAATTCAAAAATTGTTTAATATTAAATAAAACCCCCTCTAGTGCCCTTTGGGATTTCTTTGTTTGTTTTACATACTTACAACATGAGCATCTAGATAGACCACAACGAAAAGAAACCTTCTATTTTGAGCCGGGGTTTTTGGTTTTCTTTTAGTTTTGAAGGTTTTGGTGCAAGAAGGAATGCCGAGTGGGGTGCTTTCTTGAAACGAATCTACAGCCATTTGCCAGCAACAGTCTAAGGGATCATTTTTAAACAATATAGGGAGATATTTAAGTAACTTTTTAAATATGATTAAACTCACTGCTATATTTTAGTAACAAAATTGGCTCTGTATTTTTGTTGTTTTTGTTTGTCCCATCTTTCTTGATTTAAACAGGCTGATCTTTCTCGTTTCTCCATCTTAATGATGCCTATCTAAGGGGCCTTTTTTGGGTACCCCCTTTTTCGAAAATCTATCAACAACATTTTTTTGTTCCAATTCAAAGTTTATTTTGGAGCAATTTTCCTTCGTTTAACTAGTTCTCCATAGGTATGCTTTTAAGTATGAAACGGGGATGCCAAGAACTGGCATAAAGTTGTATTATAGCTGTTGGTTTTCAAAATGTTGATGTAAGATTTTTTTATCCTCAGAAGAACAGTCAAGGAAAAATCCAAAAAATTTGATAGGGGAATGTGGTATTGAAATGTAAAAAAAAAACCCAAAACATTATTATTGAGATATGAAACAAAATGCTGTGCGGATGTCACATCAGAATTCCATATGCGATGAGTCTCTATGAAACGCCCGTAAAGCATTATGGTTCACAAAGGATTGTTTAGTAAAAATTTAACATTCCTCAAACCCGATAAAAAAAGGGTTTTGCAAAAAAAGGGGGAAAACTTGGGGCCCCCCATTGGTCATTTCTGAAGGAAATGTAGAAAAACAAAAAAAAATTTGTGAAAAAGTAATAATCATTACCATCAGAATATAACAATATATCATCCCTTATGTGGAATATTCCTTAGGGGGAAAACTCTTTTCCCTTTCAATCCTAATAATTTGGGGAAAAATTGGTTTTTACAGCGATTAAAAATTGGACGTTACCCAACACATTGTTCACCCCTTAAAAATTGACTACAATTTGCAAAACATGTTTTGTATTTTTTAAGAAACCCAAAAATCTTGAACCAAAGGCTGCAGAAAAAACATCCACCCACTCGCACATAGTTCATTTAAGGAAAACCTTCCCCGCCACGAGGGTCTCATAGGTGGGGGAAATTAGGTTCTTATGGGTTTTGGGGTGAGGGGAAAAATAGGGAAAGGCATTTCACAAATAGGTAGTATTTTTCTCTCTGGCTAAGGTTTCCCCAATTTTTGAGCCCCTCTCTAGAATATTAATCGTTTTTAGAAAAAATTTTAGTGGGTCATGAATAAGTATCTGTATGTGGCCCTATTTACCCAAAAGTTAAAAAATAATGAAAGACTAGTGTTCAAAAGAACGACTGCCCCTCCCCTTACCCTTTTTTCGAAAGTTAGATCTTTGTTGGCTAAGAGATTTTTGAAAATTTTTTTTTTTTCTGTATTGTCTTTTGATCCAGTATAAAATCACGTGGGCTCAATAAGTTCCTTCGAACTAGATCTTAAAAAATTTATTAACGCAGTGAGCGAGAAAAAAGGGGATAAAAATCTCTATTTTTTGTATTAAATGAACATTGCTCTCAATGTGTTGTTTTGCGTTTCATCCAGACTTTAAAGCTTTTTAAAACACATAAACATTCTAAAAAAAGAAAAATTATTTTTAACACCAACATTCCCAACATTGTCATTTTGAGAAACAACCTCTATTTCCGAAGTTGTAGGCAGTCACTTTTCCTCTTCTATGTTTTAAAAAAAGCTTTTTCACAGTTAGATTTCTCGCAAAATTTTGACCCCTTTAATAGTTTGATATGATCGAAATGATGATCAGGTGCATACCCCAAAACCTTTAGACAATAGCTTAGTCTCTTTGTGAGGAATATGGAAGACAAATTTCCCACTTCATCTATTGTGAAACCCCTGTATATCTCCGATTCCGTTGCGGGTACTTTCTTCCGGTGTTTTTTCCTCCCTGCGTGTTTTTTTTGCACCTCTTTTCCTTGCTTTGGCGGTTTTCCTGGTGTTAAAGGGGTGAGGATCTTATTTCTTTGGTTTCGTCTGAAGTATTTTTGAAGTTTTAAAGACCCCAAAAGCTCACCCTGCGTTATTAGAAAGTGGTGTGTAAATGGGTCTAGATTTCCGATCTCCAAAAAAATGACCGGGGGGGTTTGAACTCCTTGCCCATTCTCCCCAGTTTTAACAGTTATTAGACTGTAACCCCAAGGCTCTTTTTTTTGAAATTTATTTTTCTTGATTTTAATAATGTCTTCTTCTAGAAGGCAATATTTTTTTTGATTTTTTAAAACCGATTGCGATATTTTCTTTATCCTTATGTGGCTTCACTTGCTTTGCATTTTTTCTTATTTATCTCTTTTTATCTATTTCTCTTTAAAAGGCTCTGGGGTATAGTGTGGGCCTTTTCTTAATAGTAAACCACGTGGTCCCCATAGTTTTTTTTCTATATAATTATTTGGGTTGTCGTCCCCCAAACTTTTAACCTTCTTTTTTCATAAGTTTCTCTGGGCCCCACATTTGCTTACCCCCGTCCACAGTATTTTCCATGGTGCTTTATCAAAAATATGTGCTGCCTTCTGAAATCTCCCTGAGCAGTCCATTACATCTCTTAGGTATGTCTATCCGACTTTTATCTCACTCCTTTCAGACTATTCAAACAGGGAGCACGAAAAGAAAAAAAAGTAAATCACGCAGCAACAAGTTTAATCAGCCACCTGGGGGTTTGGGCGCGGTTCCAAGCAGTTCTAAATGCTACGAAGCCCAAAAGTGATAAAAAAAGGTTTAAAAAATTTAAACCCGCCTCAAACAAAGGGGAAGATCAGAAGGCGGCCCAATAAAGGAAAAAAAATTTTATTTGAGTATCAAAAAGAATTTTAGCAGTGAATGCCACAGGAAAAAAACCCAAGTGTAAAAACCTGCATTTGGACGCGTTTCAAAATTACGATTCTTAGTCATAAAACATTTGTCAAGCCCTACTTCCTTTTATAGGAAAACCCCATTCAAAAAGGGGGAGGGGGAGAGGGGGAGAGAAAAAAAAAAAAAAAAAAAAAGGAGGGAAAGGGAAAAAAGGGGGAAAAAAAAAAAAAAAAAAAAAAGGGGAAGGAGAGAAAGGGAAAAAAAAAAAAAAAAAAAAAAAAAAAAAAGGGGAGAAGAAGGGGGGAAAAAGAAAAAACCACATCAAAAATTTTTAAATGAGATCGTTTAAAATTTGAGCAGAGGGGTTCCCAAACTTTTAAGATGTCTTTTTTGTATCAAATAAATTTTTCTCTTATTTGGCTGCTTTGATCTTCCCCTTTGTTTGAGGGGGGTTTTTCAATTTTTTACCTTTTTCATCATTTGGATTTTAAGCAGTTTGAAAACCCTGTTGGAACGGCCCAAAACCCTCAAGGTGAGCTGTTTAACTTGGTTGCGGTTGGATTTACTTTTTCTCTTTTTTTGTGTCCCCGTTTGCAAAATGTCTGAAAGGGTGAGATAATTTCGGATAGAATACATAAGAGATGTTAAAGGATGTCAGGGAGATTTCAGAAGGCAGCACATATTTTTGATAAAGGCCATGGAAAAAACTGTGGATCTGGTAAGCAAATGTGGGGACCCAGAGAAATTTTTGAAAAAAGAAGTTAAAATTTGGTTTGGGGGGCTGTAAACCCCAAATAATTATATAGAAAAATCTATGGTACCCGTGGTTTACGTATTAAGGAAATGCCCACTAATCCAGAGCCTTTTAAAGGAAATGGAATAATATTTAACAGACTGCCTATGAACTTATGAGAATTATTGTTTCGTTTGAAAGGGAAAAAAAAGTTTTTTAATGTTAAAAGATGAGATAAGAACCAATGCAAGACAAAAAAAATATCGCAAACTGGATGAAAAAAAAAAAAAAAATATTGCCTTCTAGAAAAAGACATTATTAAAATCAAGGAAAAAAATAAATTTCAAAGAGATGCCCTTTGGGTACGGGGCTAAATACTGTGTATGATGGGGGGGAGAAGGGGCAAGGGGTTCCCTGATCCCTTTTGAGTTGGAAATGTTAGCCATTGTACACACCACTTTCTAATAGACGCAGAGTGAGCTTTGGAGATCTTGATTCTTCAGAAATACTTCGCGACCAAGAAATAAGAATCTTTCACGCCTTCAACTACGCAGATGTCCCTCCAAAGCAAGGAGAAAGAGGTGCCCAAAAAAAAAATCGCCCCGGGGAGGAAGAAAAACCGTAAAAAAGTCCCCCAAAGGGAATCGGAGTATATCGGAGGTTTACAAGTAGATGAAGTGGAAAAATTTGTTTTTCCAAATTCTCTCATGCAAAGAGATAAGCTATTGTCTAAAGGTTTGGGCTATGCAACTGATCATCATTTTGATTATTCAAAAAATTTAAGGATGTCAATAATTTTGCGAGAAATCTAACTTGAAAAAGCATTTTCAAAACATAGAAAAGGGGAAAGTGACTGCTAAATTTCGGAACTAGGGTTGTTTCTAAGTGCAATGTTGGCTGTTGGTGTTAAAAAATAATGTTTTTTTTCAGGAATGTTTATGTGTTAAATTTAATGTCTGGATGAAACTTTTAAAACAAACATTGAGAGAATGTTCAGTTTAATACAAAAAAAAGAGATTTTTTCCTCTTGTGTTCGCTCACGGCGTTAGATAAAATTTCAAGTTTTAAATTCAGAAGGGGCCCTTTTTGAGCTCCACTGTGATTTTTACTGGATCTAATTGAGCAAAACAGAAGAGAAGAAAATTTTTTAAAAAATTTCAGCCAAAAAGAATCTAACTTTCGAAGAGCAGAAAAAGGGAGGGTCAGTCGTTTTTTTGAAAAACTTGTTTTACATTATTTTGAATAATCTTCTTTGGGTAATAGGGCCACTTTTCAGATATTATTCTGATCCCATAAAATGTTTTTAAGTTTGATTAATATTCTAGATGAGGGACTCAAATTGGGAATCTTAGCCAGGAGAATTGACTACCTATTTGTAAATGCCCGGTTTCCCTATTTCCACTCCTCCCAAAGCTCCCTAAGAAAAACCCATTCCCGCCATTGAGGGCCCCTCGTGGCGGGGTGGTTCCTTTAAAAGAACGTATGTGCGAGTGGGTGGATGTTCTTCTGCAGGGCCTTTGGGTTTAGAGATGTTTTGGGTTTTTAAAAAATACAAAAAAATTTTTGCAAATTGTGATCAATTTTTAATGGTGTGAACAAAGTAGTTGGGTAACGTGCGATATTGAATGCTGTTTTAAAAGCAATTCCCCCATTATTTAGGATTTAAAGGGAATAGGCCACCCCAAGGAAATATTCCACATATAGGGATGTTGATTTATTATATTCTATGGTAATAGATTATTTACTTTCTCACAAATTTTTTATGTTTTGCAATACATTTTACCCTTTGAAAAAAGGGGAGCTCAATGGGAGCCAAGTTTTTTCCCCTTTTTTTGCAAAAAATTTTTTTACGTGGTTTGAGGAATGTTTATTTTTTCTGAAGACAATCCATTTGTGAACCTTTATGCTTTACGGGCGTTAATAGATGCGTCATCGTATATGGAATTCTGATGTGACATCCGCACAGCTTTTGTTTCATATCTAATAATAATGTTTTGGTTTATTTTTTACATTTCAATCCACATTATTCTATAACTTTTTGGATTTTTCCTTGATGGTTTTTCTGGGATAAAAAAAACTATACATCAACATTTAGAAAACCAACAGCTAGTAATCATACTTCATGCCGTTCTTGTCATCCAGTGCATAATTAAAAGCTATACCATATGGAGAACTATTAGAGCGAAGAGAAATTGTTCATCCAAAAATAAGCTTTGAATTGGAACAAAAAAAATGTTGTTGATGATTGCGAAAAAAGGGGGGGGGACCCCCAAAAGGTCGTTTTGATGAGCAGTCATTAAGAGGGGAAAAACGAGAAAAATCAGACCTGTTTTTACTCTAAGAAAGATGGTGACAACAAAAAAAACAAAAAATACAGAGTCCAATTTTTGTTACTTTACATAAGCAGTGAGTTTTTAATCATTTAAAAAGATTATCATTAAATATCTCCCTTATTGTTTCAAGTGATCCCTTAGATGTTTGCTGCAGAATGGTGTAGATTCGTTTCAAAGGAAAGCCCCCTCTGCATTCCATTCTTGCATAGCCTAGTCAAACTAAAGGAAAACAGGGGGAAAACCCGGCTCAAACATAGAAGGTTTCTTTCGTTTGTGGTCTATTAGTGCTCATGTTTAAGTAGTAAAAACAAATAAAGAAATCCAAGGTCTCTAGATGGTGTATATTTAATTTAAAAAATTTTGAAAATTTCGAATTAGTAAGTGTTTATTGTCTTGAATGTGTAACATGTAAATTGAGATACTTGGATGCATACCCCGACGCTTTTTAAGATAGAGACGGGAACATGTATATGGTGGTCTTTTTGCAAAACATAAGAAAAGTATCCAAAAGTGTCTAAACATTTCTTTATACACTCATGGAAAAATATCGGATTTTAAAAATTTTTTGTATGAATTGTTTTATTGGAACCAGGGAGGTGATCATAAAAGGTCTTCTAAATTTTGGGAAGGTATTGGATTCTTTTGTTGAACATGCCAACCCCTTTGGTCTCAATTTTTAAAAACAGATTTTTCATTTTTTAAAAATTATTGATGTGGTATTTGCTGTTCCCCCTTCTTTCTCCCTTTTTTTTTTTTTTTTTTTTTTTTTCCCTTCGCTTTCCCTTTTTTTTTTTTTTTTTTTCCCTTTTTCTCCTTTTTTCCCCTTTTTTTTTTTTTTTTTTTTTTTTTTTTTTTTTTTCTCTCTCTCTTCCCTCCCCCTGTTGAATGGGTTTTTCCTAAAAAAAGAAGTAGGAAATTGACAAAAGTTGTTATGACTAAGAATCGCTAGATTCGAAAATCGGCAACAAGATGAGGTTTACACTTGGTTTTTTTCCTGTGGCATTACTGTTAAGTGTCTTTTTTTTATATCAAATAAATTGTTTCTCTTATTTGGCTGCCTTTTGAAACTTCCCCCTTTTTTGAGGCGGGTTTTAATTTTTACCTTTTTCATATATTGGGTATACACACTATCCACAAAAATCCCCCTCTTCAATCGTAAAAAAATAATCCTGCTGTGTGTCCTTAGGCTAGTTACACGGTGTATTGTGCGGTACGGGACGCAATACATGTGTGCTTCAGGGGTCGCGCTGATTTGCATGTCTTTCGAAGCCGGGGGGGGGGGGGGGGGGGCGCCGGCCCCATAGACATGCATTCATGTCAAATTTCTCCTATGCATACAATCGATCGTATTGTAGCATGGGGGGGGACGTTTAAAACCATAGTTTTCATGAGAACTAGGTTACCGCAATTAGCCTTTTGAAACTCCCTTTAAAAATGTAAAAAAAATGATGCCAAAAATATTTTAATATAATTTTTTTTTTACTTTCATTTGTCAGGGTTTCGTTTTGATTTTAGCGCGAGCCAGACTTGGCTATGTTCACCTGCGTAAACCTGGGGGCATTTTGGCGTATTTGCGCTTCAATACGCCCGACATGCGCGCCACAATTACTGTAATTTATAGTTCTCACAGAGACCTATGAATTGCATCTCGTCTCTTCCGTGCGTACAATACACATATATTGTACACCGGGGGAGAGACGTGACGTCACTTCTTCGCGGCTCTGATAGTGGAGGTGAATGGACCGGCCCCCCTGTGCTTGGAAGTACACTCTGAACAGCATGTACTTCCGAAACACATGGTGTACTGCCCTAAGGGTATGTTCACACAGTGCATGGTGGCACGGACCTGTGCGCACTGCTATACGCCTGCTGTTGAAAGTACGTGCTCTCCAGTGCGTAATTTCAGCAGCGCTCCGGCCACCTCCCATCCATTTTCACTTTCCCCCTGAAAGAATCGGCAGGTTACATATTTTTACGGGCGGGTTATATGTGCAGTGAAATCAGCAGCTAATCCTATCACTAACCGCTATGATTTTACCGTATTTGTGGGGCGAAATTTGTCCTCATTAAAGCACAGTTATGCCCAACAAATACGCTGTGTATGTTCACATAACATAATGTTGGTCCGTACTTTGGCGGGTAATTGCACTTCAATACACCCGAAGTACGGGCCAAAATTATGGTAACTCATAGCTGTCACTGAGAGCGACGATTACCTGTTCTTGGGAGAATAAATATTAGTGGGAGCTTCAGGGGAACGCGCTGGCCACAGTTTTTTCTCTGTAAAAACACATGCCGCGGTTCATGGGCCGTAAAAAACGCCGTGTGAACCCCGCCCTTCTGAGCAAAACTTAACACAGGTCCCGGGCCCCGCATGTTTTGGGACCCTAGCAACGCCCCTGGTAGGGATAGAGGGGGTTTTATCCCAAGGGTTCTCTTCTCTATCAAATTTATGTCCATGTGCTTTCCTTTCTAGTAAGCTGTTTCCTACTGATAAAACCTATGCTCTAAGTAATAAAGAGCTTCTCACTATCAAGTGGACATTTGAAGAATGGCATCACTCTTTAGAGGGAGCAAGACATAGGGTTACTGTTCTTACTGAATATAAGAATCTGACCTTCCTCAATTTGGCCAAGAGACCTAATCCCAGACAAGGTAGATGAGCCTTATTTTTCAACAGAATTGACTTTATGGTTATTCCGTTACAAAACTTTAGGTGGAACCTTAAACTGAGTCTTATCTCCAATTACCTGTGGAATTCAAATGATTGATTAGTGTAAGTTTCCTCTGACAAGAAAGAAAACTTTTACCCTTTTACAGACCGGGCCCACCCAGACAGGGGAGAACATAAGACAGAACTGTTGGTGTGGGCTTATCAAGGTCTTTCCACGGTGTGTAACTCAGGATACTCTTTTTTTATTGACAAATACCTGCTTATATACTAACGCAAAATGTTGAAATGTAGACTAGCTGAATCATATAGCACTGGCCAATCACAAACTTGTTCCCCTACATGGTTGCGGTTAGAGCATTGTCATATATACTGTACAATAGGTGACAGACCAAAATCTAAATAAACTTTATGGAACTGGATCTAGACAGATGGTCTCGTGCTCCTGGACCCTCTGTGTAAGATCCTGAACCAGCTGAATAAAATCATTAATTTGGCCCATTAAAGGCTTTAGTTTCTCAAAATATAACCCAAAAATGCTGGTCTTAAAAATATATATGGGCATGTGATTATGTTAGGGAATTGTTGCTCAAACAATTCTCCAGAGTGAAGCTGCCAGACAAGTAATTCCCCAAACAGACAAAAATAAGGCAGAACAAACAAAAACCACTCAAAGGGTATGTTCATTTATTTTGGAGCGCATAATTACAGTAATCCTTAGCTCGCATAGAGAACTATGGATGTCGACTTGTCGCCCCTTGCAAATACGAATCGATCATTAATTGTAGCGCAGGAGATAAGTGACATGTAATGCATGTCTATGGGGCCGGCGGGCTGCTGGCTCCCCGCGCCACGGGAGTACGTGCTGATTAGCGCGAGCTCCCAAAACACACAATGTATTGCAGCGCGTACTGTACGTGCCGCAATACATCATGTGAGCGTATCCAAAACTGTGTGTGCAATCAGACACCCTCTGGGAGGCAGAGTCTATGGCTCCTTCTAAGATTTTACCAAAGCCAACCACAAAGCAGAATGAACTTGGTTATCAGAGACCCCTGGCTAGAGGGGTATAAGAAGGCAAACGCAATTGGGTAAGACAGACAGGACGCGTTAGGGAGAACAGAGGATACAGGACAAAGCAACGAACACAAATGTGGTCAGGTTAGAAAAGGTCAAATACCAGCAGTGTTCATAGTACCAAACTGAAGAGAAGAGAATAACCGAGAAACAGGCCAAATAAAAAAAAAAAAAAGAAATAGAAAGTACACTCAAAGCTGGAGGTAGCAAAGAGGAAAATAGTCAGGCTACAGGAGCAATGACAAGCAACAAACTAAGAAGCAGACAGGTTTATTTACAGATTGGATACAGTTATGATAATCTGGTTGACTGCTACAAGTTCAGGCTGAGGCTCGGTCAGGAGGTATAAAAAAAACCTTAGAGACAGTACACTCCTAATACAATCCTGTGTCATTTCATTTATGCCTTCCCACTTTTTTTAACCTGTTCCTGATCGGGTCATTTACCCCTCTTTCTGACCAGGCACATTTTTCATTGTTTCAAATATTTTTTTCGCCTTTTTCTGTGATATGTCAGGCTTTATTTTTCAATATTTGTTAAAAAAAAATGTGCAGTTGGAGCTGTTAATGTTTTCTCTCATAATATTTAATTTTTTATAAGTGTCCTACATAAGGTCAGAAAAAACTTTGGGGGGGCATTACTTTATGACTTTTTTTGTTTCCGATTTCCTCTGTAGCTCTGTAGCTCTGATTTCCTCTGTAGCTGGGACTGATATATTGTCCCCAATTTCAAAGAAAATACAATCCCCTGTACTGACTGCCGAGCTGATCTGAGTTTGATATAACCTAAAAGTTTATGCAGTTCCTGATCCTGGGAGCTGAAAGGCTGGTGCCTTGCTACCTGTCGGCATACAGATTCAGGAAGGGAAGATCTCTCCATAAGGAGAGCACCGAACGAACGGCTTGTAGAGTTTTTGTTTTTGTCCTTTTCGCCCTCTACTTAGCATCTGCATACACAAGGCAATATGGAAAAGGGGCTGAGAAGCCCACAGCGCCCTCGTGTTGGTTGTAACAAATCCTCAATATTGCCTTTTGACGCCACCGAGTCCTTGAGAAAAGGCAAAAAAGGATTTTTTAGCCAATGCCAGTATCACTCATCTATACAGACAACGCCGTTTCGGGATTTTTTGTCCCTCTTCAGTGCAGAGTAGAGAAGAAACGGCTGCTTGTGGGAGGCATCGGGTAGCTCAGAGAGGAAGATCTCTCGCTTAAAGGTGAGGAGCACAGAACGAACTGTTTGTAGAGTTTTTGTTTTGCTCCCTTTTCGCCCTCTACTTAGCATCATGCAATATTCACAGAGGCATTTAGTGGGTAAAGGGGCTGAAAGCCAACAGCGCCCTCTTTTTGTAGTAACAAATCCACAAATTGCGTTTGACCCACTGAGTCTTGAGAAAGCAAAAAGGATTTTTATCCAAGCCAGTATCTCTCATCTACAGACAACGCTGTTTTGGGATTTTTTGTCCCTCTATCAGTGCAGAGTAGATGAAGATACAGCTGGCTGTGTGGGATTCCTCGTGGTAGCTTCAGGAAAGGGAAGATCTCTCCTCAAGCAAAGGTAAATTACAATATTTATCTCTTTATTGTGTGGCGTAAAAAAACACCCGCATTGTAACAAGCTACAAAGCAACTAGTTTTTGGTGGCTCAATTCTTTTGGCGCAATTTACATTCCATGGGTTAGATTAATCTTTGTTATTCAGCTGTGGGTGATTCCCAAGAAACCCGTCATTGTTTCCAACGCCAAAATATATAACATTTTTTCCTGCAGCCTAATCACAGCAAAGGTTAATTACAATTTTATCTACTTATAAGTGTGGCGTAAAAAAACACCCGCATTGTACACGCTACGAAAGGCTACTAGTTTGTGGTGGCTCAAATGTTTTGTGCGCAAATTTACAGATCCAGGGGGTTAATTAAGCCGTTGTTTTTCAGCTGTGGTGATCCCAAGAAACCCGTCATTATTCAAAGCCAATATAGTATAAATTTTACCTTTAGCATAATTCACAAGCAAAGGTTTAATTACAATATTACTATCTCTTGTTCTGTGGGCGTAAAAAACACCGCATTGTAGCACACTACAAAGCTACTAGTTTGTGGTGCCGACAATTGTTTTTGCGCAATTTTACATCCCAGGGGGTTAATTAAGCGATGTTTTTCCGCTGTGGTGATCCCAAGAAACCGTCATTTTCAACCCAAAATAATATATTTTTTCCTGCAGCATAATTCACAAGCAAAGGAGAGATTACAATTTTATCGTCTTATTGTGTGGCGTAAAAAACACCGCATTGTAACACGCAACAAAGCTACTAGTTTTGTGGTGGCTCAATTGTTTGGCGCAATTTACATCCAGTGGTTAATTAAGCGTTGTTTTTCAGCTGTGGTGATCCCAAGAAACCGTCATTTTCAACGCCAAAATATATACATTTTTCCTGTAGCATAATTCACAAGCAAAGGTTAATTACAATTTTATCTCTTATTGTGTGGCGTAAAAAACACCGCATTGTAACACGCTACAAAGCTACTAGTTTGTGGTGGCTCAATTGTTTGGCGCAATTTACATCCAGGGATTAATTAAGCGTTGTTTTTCAGCTGTGGTGATCCCAAGAAACCGTCATTTTCAACGCCAAAATATATACATTTTTCCTGTAGCATAATTCACAAGCAAGGTTAATTATAATTTTATCTCTTGTGTGGCGTAAAAAACACCGCATTGTAACACGCTACAAAGCTACTAGTTTGTGGTGGCTCAATTGTTTGGCGCAATTTACATCCAGGGGTTAATTAAGCGTTGTTTTTCAGCTGTGGTGATCCCAAGAAACCGTCATTTTCAACGCCAAAATATATACATTTTTCCTGTAGCATAATTCACAAGCAAAGGTTAATTACAATTTTATCTCTTATTGTGGTAGCGTACAAAACACCGATTGTTAAACATCTCTGACAAAGCTACTTTTGTGGTGGGCTCAATTCTTTGGCGCAATTTACCATCCACGGGTTTATATTAAAGGTTTTGTTTTATCAGAGCTGTGGTGACTCCAAGAAACCGTCATTTTCACCGCAAAATATATACAATTTTTTCCTGTAGCCTAATTCAAGCAAGTCAAAACAGTTAATTACATTTTATCTCTTTTTTGTGTGGCGAAAAAAACACGGCATATGAAAGACACGTCTACAAAGCGAGTAGTTTGTGTTGTTCAATCTTTTGCGCAAATTTAACATCCAGGGTTAATTAAGCGTTGTTCTGCATTTGTGTACTCAGTAAAAGAAACTTTCTTTTATCACCGTCCACAGAAGAAATTCTGTAGCATAATTCATATACCGAAAAAAAAGGTAATAAAGCCTGTTTGTGGTCTTTTATATTCCTAAAATACACAATTATAAACGGCACATACAAGGCAATTATTCCTGCCCATTTGTGGAGCGCCATTTATATCCAAGGTATGTTTACTAAGCTTGTTTACTGGTTCATTTTGGCGTCAAAGTACAGGTTGTGTATTTATCATTATACAGATATCTCCATCAATCAGTGTCTGTACATTTTAAACAAACAGTATTCAGACAGAGAGTGGCAGCTCTCACTCTGCGAGTGGTCAGAGGCTCAAACATTCCAGCCCAGGTCGCAGCACAGCCAGGGGACGTCGCAGCAGGGTCCCCACTCGGTGAGGCCATAAAAACCATTGCCGGCTGTCATCAGCGGCCGTGTTTGTTCAGCAACCCAATGGTTCTTGATTGGTTGTACTAGGTCATCCACTTCCTCCCAGAAGTGACTTCGACAACCCCCCAGCCAGAGTCGATGGTGAACATCAGACACTAACCCTTAGGTTGGCAAGCCCTGGAGCGGGGTTCCCGAGCGGCCCTCACCTGTCCTCAACCCGCCACTGTCCCAACCGAGTTCCTCAGCCAGAGATCTGCAGATCTGGTCTGTGCTCAGCGCCACTATATACGAGGATGCACAATTTGAGGAGGGCAGTCCAGCAGACTACTTGGCAACGAAGAAATGGGACAATAGACCCCAGCGTTCTGCGTAGGCGGCAAAAGTATAGATGTTTAGAGTGGCATGGAGTCATGTTGTGAGGGGTCAGCCTCTGCATACCAAGACCGGTGATGAGGACAGCTGTGCATGAAACACAAAATAGATCAGTTTGTAGCCGACCGCTCTTGGAGACGGTTGAGGCAAGGGCTTCATCATCGTCAGCCTTAGCGCGTCAGGCAGCGGCGCAGCCATCAAGTGGTCGTGTGTGCCGGGAGTCAGCAGGATAGCAGTCAGTGGTGGAGGTCGGTGTGAGCCAAGCGCGCAAGTGGGGGGGGGGGGGGGGGAGTGGGTGTTTAAAAACCCGCTTCGCAGGTCCAAGACGTTAGCGAGCACAGGGGCTCAGCAGGCAGCGGCAGCAGTAGTCCACCAGTCGGGAGCATTGGCTGTAAAATCCGATACTCCGGCGGTGATGGCAGTTCTTTGCTAAGAACACCGGAGGAGCCGAATATGGGTATTATGTATAAATCTGTAAGCAGAAAGTGAAGCTTGGCCAGTGAGCTAACGTTGGCATCCACGGCCCTGCGTCAACACATTCAGCGTCACCATCCGGTGGGCCTGGTAGAAACGTGCTCATATGTGGTTCCATCCAGCCGCGCAGCAAACAGCAGCATCGTCCCCTGGCACGCAGCCCATTGCAGCCAGTTCAAGGCTCCACCACCTCTGCAGAAGGGAGCAGATTCTCTTTGACATCAACTCCCGTCCCAGATGCTACCTTCTCCTCAGTTACTCATGGGCGCCAACAGTCGTCAGCCAGCGAATTGCAAAGAGACAACCGTTATGCTTCCAACCATCCTAAGGTTCAACAGCTTGACCCATGCTCCAGTCCCAAGTTTGGTGCTGCAGTCCCTCCCTTTTTTTCCAATGGTGACTCTGCACCGGTCAGAAAACTAATGGCTTGTGCCGTGATGAGAATGGAAGTCCAAGCCGTAATATTCTTTTCCAAACAGGCAGTACCAGCACTTCATAAATATGTAGAACAGAAGGTGGGCCAGTCCCTTGAGCTTATCGGTTTGGTTCTAAAAAGGTGCACGCAAAGCGCGGACGTCTGGAGCTGTAACTACGGTCAGGGCTAACATCCTTTACGGCCCACTGGGTGATGGTGCTTCCGGCCCAGGCCGACACCAACATCTTGGACAGGAGACGCCGCTTTTCTCCTCCCCGTTGTCCAAACTGCGCTCCTGCGCCAAAAGTCTGCCTCCTCCTCCATCCACCATCTCACCTCCACAAGTACTGCTCCATCAATACCACATGTGTAGGAGGGGTACAGCGGTGTCACACAGTTCTACACCTGGCTTGCCCTCGTTGAACGAAGTCCAACACAGGGAGGAACTGCTCCACATCATGCAGCAAGAAATCGATGTGAGTCTTTCCTCCGCGCCAACTGCAAATCGGAACCATGGTGACGGAACAATGGGAGGAACATGGTGTCCGGCGCTGCACCGAGGAGGGATGGTCCAGTGCCCCTGCATGCGCACGTGTTCAATCTGGTTGTGAAAAGGTTCCTGAAGTCTTCACCGATCTCAGAACAATCTGCAAATGGCCAGGGAAACTGTTGCATGCACTTTATCATTCTTACAAAGCAGGAACACCCTCCTCGAGTTGCAGCGGCAGAACGTCCCTTACCCCCAACACACTTGATAAGCGATGTTTCCACTCTTGGAATCCAGCCATGCACATGTTGGTACCGACTGAAGAACAAGAAAGGCCATTTACGATTATTTGATGATCCAGGCAGACAGATAATACTCCCCTGTGTAACTTTGATGTCCAGCCAGTGTAGCTCCATGCGTGACATCCTGCCGTTTGTTGAGCCATTGAGGAGGCGACGTTATTTTGTCAGTCGCCACGACTACGGGACGCATAACGTCATTCCACCGCTTCATGTCCGTGAACAGATGCCGGAAAAATCTGTTTGGGCAGGGACTGGAGATTTGGCGACCTACATCTCGCGGCCACATGAGATCCGGTGGGACTCGAAAATGGAGATGAGGAAGGACATTGGAGCAAAAGGCATTTGTCTGGTGAAATGAGTGGATTTTCTACCCCAGTGACAAGAGAGGGAGGAGCAGGAGCACTGGTAGGAGCTTAGATAGGAGATGAGTAAGACAGGCAGATGACCCTCAAGCACCGTGGCAGTATACAGTGGAGATGGAAGCAGGGAGCCCCTCCAGTCACTTGTGGCTAGAATGGCCTGCAGCATGCTGATTTTGCCTGGCAGTGACAGCCGAATAGTCAGCATCCGCAGAGTGATGACTTCTGGCTCTCCACCCTATTGGACCCTCGCTACCGGTCCAAAATGGGACCTTTTTCCAAGCTACTGAGAGGGAGGACAAACTCAAATACTATAGGGAAATCCCCGTAGTCAGTAGGCCGCTGCCTATGTGCCGGCAACGTCCCTCCTCTGACAGGTCAGACCGGGGGGTTCTTCCAGCGCTCACCTACTACTGCCGCGGCTGCCGGGGGAAGATGGGGGGGTCAGAGCAGTCCCAGCTCCATCAGCAGCAACCTAAGTCTGGAGTCACTGATGAGCACTTCCTTCACCCGCCTAGTGAGGATGCAGTCGCCAGCAGCAGCAGCAGGACCTGGGGAGCAGACCCTGAACAACAGTTGTGGGCCTACTTGTGAAAGCACTCTGCCACCCCAGTAGAAGATCCGCTGGTACTACTGGGCAGCCAAACTGGATGTGTGTCCGCATACAATGTCAGAGTTTGCAGTGGAGAAGCTGTCCTTCCGCGGCCAGTAGTGTGGCAATCATAGCGGGTGTTCAGTGTGCGGCGGGGGCGCAACGTTACCCCAAGGAGAACCCACTTAGTCCACGGTAAATGTGGGAAAGACTGACCTTTGTCAAGAAGAATAAGGCGTGGATCGGCCATGATTTCCACACACCAATGCCTTAGGCCGTGAGAACTACACAGCCATGCGCCTCACCCAAACTGTGGGAGAAATGAGTCTGGGTTCAAACTAACCTGCCTCAGCCACTGTTCTGATGCCGCCACCCGCCTGATGCCACACATCTGCTGACAGGTTTTCTCCATCTGCCACCAACCATCTACCAGGGACTGTATTGCCACCCACCTCAACCCTCTGTTATTGTGCCACTGTCAGACCTCAAAGCTTGCTGCTGTGGCTGCTGCCGAGTGACCTCCCACATGAGTCATTGTCCCACTCTGTTGCCTACTCCAGGTTATTTTGCCACCTCCTGAATGTCATTGACCACTGCCTTAACCTCAGCCTGCTGCGGTGGCTGCTGCGTGACCTCCACACTCTGTCATTGTGCCACTTTCTGACCTTCATGCTGCTGCAGATGGCCTGCCTGCTGGACCTCCACACTGTGTCCTATTGATCCCATTCTGTGGCCTACTCCTGTATTTTTTTGCCCCCTGCCAGAATGGATTGTGGCCACTGTCTGACCTCATGCTGCTGCTTGTGGCTGCTGCGTGACCTACACACTGTGTCATAGTTAGTCCACTGTCTAGACCTCATGCTGCTTGCTTGTGGCTCTGCCGTGACCTACACACTGTGTCCATTGTGCTACGTCTGACCTCATGCTGCTGCTGTGTGGCTGCGCCGTGACCTCCACACTGTGTCACTTGTCCCACTCAGTGGCCTACTTCCTGTTTTGCCCCCTCCAGAAATGTCATTGTGCCGCTGCTGACACTCAAAGCTGCTTGCTTTGGCTGCTGCCGTGACCTCCACACTCTGTCATTGTCCCACTGTCTGCCCTCATCGCTGCTGCTGTGGCTGGCTGCTGTGACCTCCACACCTGTGTCATAGTCCACTGAGTGGCCTACTCTTGTTTTTTGCCACCTCCAGAATGAGTGATTGTGCCACTGTTGACCTCATGCTGAGCTGACTGGTGGCGTGTCATTAGTATTTAGAGCAGCTTGGTGACCTCCACACTGTGTCATTGTCCCACTCTGTGGCCTACTCCGTTTTTTTGCCACCTCCAGAAAAGTTAAGCATTGTGCCACTGCCCCAGACCTCATGCTGCTTCTGTGTTCTGTGGTCTTGACTTGCCGTACCTCCACACTCTGTCATGTCCCAACCACTCTGACCTTCATCTGCTGCTGTGGACTGCTGCTGTGGACCTCCACACTGTGTTCCATGTCCCCCATCTGTGGCCTACTCCTGTTTTTGCCCCCTCCAGAATGGTCATTGTGGCCGCTGCCTGACCTCATTCTTCGCTTGTGGCTGCTGCCGTGACCTCCACACTCTGTCGATTGAGCCACTGTATGACCTCATGCTTGCTGCCTGTGGCTGCTGCAGTGACCTCCACACAGTGTCAATGTCCCATTCTGTGGGCCTACACCTGTTTTTGCCACCTACAGAATGGGCAATTGTTCCACTGTCTGACCTCATGCGCCTGCATGTGGCTGCTGCCGTGACCTACCATCACAGTGTCATTGTGCCACTGTCGACTCATGCTGCTGCTGTGCTGCTGCCGATGACCTCCACACTGTGTCATTAGTGTCCCCACTCTGTGCCTACTCTGTTTTTGCCACCTCCGAATGTCATTGTGCCACTGCCTGACCTCATGCTGCTAGCTGTGGCTGCTGCCGGACCTCCACACCTGTCATTGTGCCACTGTCTGAAACTCATAGCTGCTGCTGAGGGCAGCTGCCTTGACCTCCACACAGTGTCATTGTCCCCCACTCTGTGGCCTACTCCTGTTTTATTGGCCACCCTCAGCCTCCAGAATGTACCTTTGTGCCACTGCCAGACCTCATGCGCGCTGTGCTTGCTGCCGTGACCTACACACTGCGTCATTGGTGCCAATGTCTGACCCCATGCAGCGGCTGTGGCTGCTGCCGTGACCTTCCACACTGAGTCATTGTCCCACTCTGTGGCTACTCCTGTTTTGTTGCCACCTCCATAAGTCATTGAGCCACTGCCTGAACCATCATGCATCTGCTTGTGGCATGCTGCCCGTGACATACACACTGTGAGTCAATTGCCACTGTCTGACCCTCATGCTGCTGCTGTGTCGCTGCTGCGCCGTGACCCCGACACTGTGTCCATTGTCCCACTCTGTGGCCTACTCCCCTGTTTTTGCCCACCCTCCAGAATGTCATTGTGCCACTGCCTGACCTCATGCTGCTGCTGTGCTGCTGCCGTGACCTCCACACCAGTCAATTGGTCCACTGTCTGACCTCATGCTGCTGATGTGGCTGCTGCCGTGACCTCCACACTGTTGTCCATTGGACCCACTCTGTGGCCTACTCCTGTTTTTTGCCCACCTCCAGAATGTCCATTGTGCCCCTCTGCCTGACCTCATGCTGCTGCTGTGGCTGCTGAGCCGTGACCCTCCACACTCTGTCAATGACCCACTTGTCTGACCCATGCGTGCCTGTTGCTGCTGCTCCCGTGACCTCCACACTGTGTCATTGTCCACTCGTGTGGCCTACACCTGTTTTTTGCCCCCTCCAGAATGCCATAGTGCCGCTGCCTGACCTCATGCTGCTGCTGTGGCTGCTGCCGTGACCTCACACTCTTGTCATTGTGCCACTGTCTGACCTCAAGCTGCTCGCTGTGGCTGCTTGCTGTGACCGTCCCACTGTTCATTGTCCCACTGGTGTGGCTACTCCAGTTTTTGCCACCTCCAGAATGTGATTTTGCCACTTGTCTGACCTCATGCTGCTGCTGTGGCTGCTGCCGAGACCTACACATTGGGGGTTTTTCTGTGTCCATTGTGCCACTGTACAGACCCATGCTGCTGCTGAGGCTGCTGCCTGTAGACCTCCACACTGGTGTCATTGTCCCACTCTGTGGCTACTCCTGTTTTTGCCACCTCCAGAATGTCATTGAGCCACTGCCTGAACCTCATGCGCTCGCTGTGGCTGCTGCCGTGACCTCCACACTGTGTCAATAGTCCCACTCTGTGGCCTACACCTGTTTTTGCCACCCCTCCCCCCAAAGAATTTGGTCATTGTGCCACTGCCTGTGACACTCATGCTGCTGCTGTGGCTGCTGCCTTGACCGTCCACACTCTGTCCTTTGTACCCACTGTCTGACCTCATGCAGCTTGCTGTGGGCTGCTGCCGTGACCTCCACACTGTGTCATTGTCCCTACGACTGTGGCCTACTCCAGATTTTTTGCCACCTCCATAATGTCATGTGCCACTGCCTGACCTCATGCTGCCCTGCTTGGGCTGCTGCCGTGACCTCCACTAACTCTGTCCAATCAGCCACTGTCTGACCTCATGCTGCCTGCGTGTGGCTGCAGCCGTGACATCCACACTGTGTCATTTGTCCCACTCTGTGGCCTACCCTGTTTTTGCCACCCTCCAAATGTGATTAAGCCACTTCTGATACGCATGCTGCTGCTGTGGCTGCTGCCGTGACCTACACACTGTGTACATGTGGCCACAGTCAGACCTCATTCTGCTTGCTGTGGCCAGCTGCCGTGACTGGGGGGTGTGGGGTGGGGGGGTGGTGTTACCTCCCCCACTGGTGTCATTGTCCCACTCTGTTGGCCTACTCCTGAGTATTTGCCACCTCCAAATGTCATTTGTGCCACTGCCTGACCACATGCTGCCTGCTGTGGCTTGCTGCCGTGACCTCCCACCATCTGTCCTATTGAGCCCACAGTCCGTGACCTCTGCTGCTGCTGTGGCTGTTGCCGTGACCTACACACTGTGTCATGTGCCACTGTCTGACCTCATGCTGCTGCGTGGCCTGCTGCCGAGATCTACACACTGTGTCATTGTGCCACTGTCTGATCTCATGCTGCTGCTGTGGCTTCTGCCGTGATCTCCACACAGTGTCATAGTCCCACTCATCCTTGCTACTGTCCTGTTTTTGCCACCTCCAGAATTCATTGTTTGCCACTGTCCTGGATCTCATGCTGCTGCTGTGGCTGCTGCCCGTGACCGCCACTCAGTGTCATTGGTGCCCACTCTTGTGGCGCCTACTCCTGGTTTTTTTTCCACCTCCAAATGTCATTGTGCCCACTGTTCTGACCACATCGTGCAGTGTGGTGCTGCCATGACCTACATACTGTTGTCCATATTAGCCACTGTTTATGCCATCATGCTGCTGCTGTGGGCTGCCCCAGGAGACCTACACACGTGTCCCCATTGTGCCACTCTCTGACCTCTTGCTGCCCTGCTGAGGCAGCTGGCTCTACCTACACATCTTGACCATTGTGAGCCAACACTGACCTCATGCTGCGCTGTTGCTGATGCCGTGACCTACACACTCAGTCATTGTGCCACTGTCTAACCTCAATGCTGCTGCTGGCCGTGACCATCCTCACAGTGTCATTGTGCATTATATCTCTGTGGCCTATTCAGTTTTTTTATGCCGACCTCCCCCCCCAAATGTTCATTGTGCCACCTTCTGACCTCATCTGCAGTGGCTAGCCGCCGGTCACCGGTCCACTCTGTCACTAATGTTTGCCACCTGTAGCACTCATCTAGTGTTTTTTTCCATCTTTCTCTGGCATGACCTCTTATCAGCAACATTCCCGCTTCCATTTTTTTTTTTGGTCAGGTTTGCTTTCTTAAGTGCCCAGGGTAATATTATATGACGCGATACAAAGATCGGCGGCAACATCTGCTGTCATACTAAAACACAACATTGTTAATGCAGACCAAACCCAAGCTCCCCTCTGCATATTTAAGCATGGCACTACGTTCTACAACACCCTCCAGGCCTCTGTTGCAGCCTGGAAAAAGGCTGTTATTTTACGTGATTCGTTGCCCGAGTAATTCAGAATGAAGTTATTTTTTGCCGAGAAATTCTGCGAAGTGAACGAAACGAATTTCGGGAAATTCGCCCATCCCTAATTACAGTGCATTTACATTCAGGGACTCACAGCTGACATCTTCTCTGATGGGAGTTGTTCTCATTCTCTTTTCTTCTTCATCCAGTCTGGACTACTATGATGATTCCTCCCAGCCATGGCTCATACCTACAGAATTTAACACATAAACATCTTAAAATTCGAACTTTTCCAGCACCTTTTTACCTGTGCCCTCCTCATGTAAAAATGTCCCGAAGGGTTATAGGTGTGTGTTTGGTGTATAAAGGGTTGATTTAGTGATTGGTGTGGGATTTATGTGGTCATTGGTGACTTGGGATGCCCTATGGCAAGGCAGCCCCTGCACACCTCTCTCAACTTATACTTATTCCAGTGTGATTGACTTTTAATCACACAAACCTATAGCTAAATATAGGACACTGGGGCTTCAAAGATCCTCACATTCACTTAATTTGGCAACCAGGACATGCATGGGGCAAACATGATAGGTCTAAAGATATATGCCCTCCTCCCCAAATTATACATTTTTTTACTAAATACAAAATATATAAAAAGCTATAGTACAAATTACTGAATATAAAACCACTAAATAATGGTCATACAGTTACCAAATAGCACAGCTACACAAAACCAGTATACTAATATTGCTTATAATTCCACTAAGACCAAATACCTTAAAATGACGACCATATATCACCACCTCAAAGTGACTGAATAATACCACTACATCTCAACACCACTGTCACGGCGCACGTTTCCGCCGTGAAGCAGCAAGGCCGACCTTGTTCGTGGTATAATTTCACCATCTAGTACCGTCAACACACCCAGGGAGAAGCCCTGGCTGATGAGCTTAGGGAGTGACAGCTTCGTCTCCTAATCAAGACAGAGTGGTTATGTCGCACTGGCCAATAGGAGGGACCCGTAGGCCGCGACCAATCGTCTGCTTGGGTTGTGCGGTCTCTGGTCCTCATTTAAACTCCCTCTATATCACACAGTCCTCATTGCCTGATAAAAGGTTTTATACCCCTTGCTTGTTTTTCCTGTGATTTCCAGTTATATTTGCTCTCCTGACTTCTGACCTATAAGTGATTACTGTGCAGTTACATCTTGTGGCTCGTAGGTGATGTTTCGCTGATGAGTCTTTCACGTTCCCTTTTCTTCGTCATACTGTCAATACCTCCATGCTGACTTCTCCTGACCACCACTCGTCCTTGCAGTGGGATGGGGAGGAACAGAGGACTAACCTCCTGGAGATTGTGCTATGGCCATGGCCTAGGCCCAGAACCAGACTGGCAATAAAAAGTAGCCCTGGCACAAAACCCCCATCAGCCATTATACAATATCCGCTTATAAAATTTACCTTGGTCACACACCTTGCCACTTTCTAAAATCAACAACAATATAAACACAAGCAAGAAAGAAAAAGTTGTGCAAAGAAACCCCTAAACATAGAGTCAGGGACAGGTGTGCACTTGCTTTACAATCAGGGACAAGCCTACGCTGCCACTACACAAGCACCATTATCACCTACAACACCGCCATGTAGAGACAACATAGTGGTCAGACGCCAGCTCAGGTCACATCCTGACTGTGAATACAGCACTGATCCAACACCCAAGTAAAATAACCCCTGACATCAGGGACTCACAGGAGACATCATCTCTGATAGGAGTTGTTTTCATCTCCTTTTCTTCTCCATCTGGCCCAAAACTCCATGATGTTTTCTCTGAGGAGCTGTTCTCTTCCCTGTTCTTCTCTGTCTGGTACAGAATACAAAGTCTTCTTCTCCCGGCCACAACTCATTCCTATAGAATTTACCACAAAAACATTTTAGACTCCTCTCTTTTCCAGCACTTTCCTATCAATTATCAACTCTGTACAAACTCCTCATCCATAGAGCCCCAAATAATAATAGTACCCCCTTTGATGCCCCACACAGTAATTGTACCCCAAACAGCGAAAGTTAGTAATTGTACCCCAAACAGCATGTTAGACCCTAAAATTATAAATGAAAAAAAGTCAGATAAGTGGCATGTAAATAGGTAGACTCCCATTAGTAGGTATACAAGCCCCCTCCCCAGTAGGCATGTAAGCATATAGACCTCCCACAATAGGAAGGTATATAGGTACTTTCAGAATATAGGTAAATGGTCCCCCTCAGCCCTATCTCAGCCAGGTAGATAGGGCTGTCCCCAGTAATTAGGTAAATAGGGCTTCCCCTAGTAATTAGCAAGGCAGATAGGGCTGCCCCCAGTAATTAGGTAGATATAGAGAAGCTCATATTTAGAAAAATAAATAAAACAAAAATGCTCACCTGTCACCTTTCCTCCCTTTTCGCTTCTCCAGGTCTGGAGCGGGCATCACGCTGTCCACTCTGGGACGCCACTTCCAGCGTCTACTAGTCTGTAAGCCTATGCATAGGCTTACAGCTTAGTATGAGCTATGGAGCAGGCGGCGCAATGACATCAACATCATCCTCCAGGGGACTGAACGACCAGGATCAGAAGATGCTGGCTGTTCTGCCTGAGCCGCTGCCTGCATCACACAGGCAGCGCCCATGATTTCTGCATTGCTGACCCAGCAATGTAGCTGTGTAGCAAGGGAGGCCTGCGGCCTCTTTAGCTGCGCCACTGGCCTGAGCCGATACTTGGGGCCCACCAGGGGGAATCACCAGCCCCCAGGTGGAAATACCGTGCGTGGCGGGCAGGACCCTGGTGGACCAACAGGTAAATGCCCGGTTAAGTATATGGCCAATCCAGGACTGCCTGTGCCCCTCAGAACCATATTGTATGGTTCAAACTCCTTCCCTTGCACCCAGAAGATCAGCCGCAGGCATGATGCGTCAACTCTATGGGATGCAAGGGATGGAGTTTAGTACTGTGATGCTTTTGTAGTGTTTCTGCTTTTTTCTACAGATTTCCCAGTTGGACTATGATGAATTTATTGAACCAGTGTTTGATCCATTTCTTTAATAAGATGGTTAATGAGGTCTGGTGTCAAGGAGAGTTTATTTAAATAAAGTTTTTTTTATGTTGTGTCAGCGTGCTTTTTACCATTTACTGTATTTCCAGTGTTAGTAATAGAGGTGTTGAATAGATGCCTCTATATTACTAGTCCTGGGACTTGGTGTCAGCCTTTGGGTGACAAAAAAACCCACAGCTGGCTGACACCAAGCCCTTAGGTTAGTAACAGAGAGACATCTGTCAGACACCTCTTTTACTAACACTGGAAAAAAAAGGGCAAAAAATTGCACCAAAACAACGTAAAAACAGCTTATTTAAATAAATACTCCTGACAACATCCCTTATTGACCATTTTATTAAAGAAATGGATCCAACACTGGTTCAATGTAGTCCAGTGGGGAAACTGGTAAAATACAAAAACACTAATCAGCATTTTACTGCCTGCTATCTAAAGTGCCTAGGGCAGCATGAGTACTAAATATGGCCCTATAGATGGGTAGACCATCATTTTAGACAGGTAGTCCCCAAAATTACTTAACATGCTATTAGATAGGCAGCCCCAACCTCCATTTATTATCTAGGTAGATAGGCCACACATTATGTGGTAATACCCTGATAGGTAGATAGATATATTGATAGATAGATAGATAGATAGATAGATAGATAGATAGATAGATAGATGATAGATAGATAGATAGATAGAATAGATAGATAGGGTCAAAAGCAGGTAAAGTCCCAGCTAGGCAAGGCCACAGGTACATACATAGAAAATGCTCCAAGAAGGTTGTCAAGGCCCCAGGTAGATAGGTGCGTAAGCAGGTAAGATCCCAGGTAAGTAAGTAGGCAGGCAAGGCCTTAGGTAGCTAGCTGAGGTCCCAGGTAAGTAGGTAGGTTGTCATACAGGGCCACAGGTAGGGGCCTCAAGTAGACAGGTTAATGGGCATGGCCCTAGGTAGGTAGAATGCCCTTAGGTAGATAGTAGATTAGCCCCAGCTAGGTAGATTTCCCCTTGGTAGATAGTAGATTAGTTCCAGGAAAGTAGATAAACCCAGGTGGATAGTAGATTAGCCCCTTTGTAGGTAGATTTCCCCTTGGTAGATAGTAGATTAGTCCCAGGAAAGTAGATTAACCCAGGTGTAAAGTAGATTAGATCCTACGTAGGTAGATTTCCCCTAGGTAGAGAGTAGGTTAGCCCTAGGGTAGGTAGATTGCCCTTAGGTAGATAGTAGATTGGCCTCAGGTAGGTAGATTTCTTCTAGTTAGAAGGTAAATTAGCCACAGGTAGGTAGATTTCTCCTAGGTAGATAGTAGATTAGCACCAGGTAGGTAGATTTCCCCTAGGTAGTTAGTAGATAAGTCCCAAGGTAGGCAGTGCCCCATTAGATGAACAAAAATAAAAATACACTCACCTTTTCCTGTTCCACCGACAAGCGGCAGGCATCCCGTCTAGTGAAACCCAGCACAGGTGGCGTGATGATATTACATTATCATGCCACCTGCGTGATGACGCACAGCCATCCCCTAGTAGACTTACTAGGCAGAATAGCAGAGCAGTGAATCGGTGGCGCTCTGCTCCACTTAGGGCCTGTGCATACATGCCTATGACTGCTCGGAACAGAGGGCCCGGGCGTTCATAGGCATAACATGGCAGGCAGGCCCCACGAGAGTAAATGTGTTCGACCCGGGACCCATCAGAGGATCCTCTAGTCGGCCAGTCTGACACTGTATGGGGTGATAGATGGGGGTTGTAGTTTGTGTTGGCACTGGGACACATAATACAATGGCGAGGGAGGGGCAGAAGAACTGAGAACAGAGCACAGCTTTCAGGCACAATCTCCTTGGGGGGGGGGGGGGGCAGATGACCACCCCCATGGAGATTGTGCTGAGTCTGTTTTTGTAGTGTTTCTATTTTTATACAGGTTACCCTATTGGACTATGTCGGACTCACGGGACTACATCGGACCAGCATTGGATCCATTTAGTTAGTAAAATGGTCAATGAGGGCAGCGGTTGGGTAATGATTATTTATATAAAATGTTTTTGTATTATGTCATTGCATTTTTTACCATTTTGTTCCAGTGTTAGTAAAGGAGGTGTCTGACTGTTTTTTCCCCATGTTAGCTCTTCTCAATATACAATGCACTGGGGGTACTTTGAAGAGCTAGGTTACCATCAGAAGTGAACCCTCTAATGTTATAGTCCATTTCTGTGGGCTGGTATTTTTATGGTGGGAAGGGACCACTATTCATGGACTCTACCATCCTGATTGTGTCAACCTGCAGCTGCTGTTTTTACCTTGGCTAGTTATGCAAAATGAGAAGGACCCCACGTATTCTTTTTTAAATTATGTATTAATTTATTACAGTGGATGTCTTGTTTTAGATTTTTAATAAATAAATAATAAAAACGATGTGGGGTCCCCCCTTTTTCCATAACCTGCCAAGGTAAACCAGCTGCTGCAACCTGATACTATAAGGATGGGAAGGTCTCTTCCCATCCTAAGTATACCATCCCGCAGCTGCCCCAGAAGTAGAACTTCACATTAGAAGTTTTGCTTCTGACAGTTACCTGGCTATTCCCAGCACCCCTGGTGCTATGAGTACAGGGGTAATATTTAAAAGGGGTTAGTGTGAGCCTTAGGGTGACAAAAACAGCTGCTGATTAACACAAAGACCCAGAGATAGTAATGGAGAGACATAGATTTCTCCTAGTTAGAAGGTAGATTAGCCCCAGGTAGGTAGATTTCCCCCAGGTCGATAATCGATTAGCCCCAGGTAGGTAGATTTCCCCTAGTAAGAAGATGGAGATTTTATTGATTCTTTACATTAGGTGAGTAATACTAATGTAAAGAATCAATAAAGTCTCCATCTTCTTATTTCAATTGGTGCTGGCTCTCCATCGTTTTGGAATCATAACAGTTTGTTTAAACAGTGGTCTCCTGGGATCAAGCAGTGCCCCTCCACATTTGTTTGTTGATGTAAAGGTGGGCTGGCTTTCTTACAACACTACTTTCTATGATATATAACTTCTGCAGGTGTAGAGCCCCCTGTAGTTATATATGCCCCTGTAGGTATGCAGCCCTCTGTAGGTATATAGCCTGTGTATAGAGGGCTATATACCTACAGGAGTCTATAGAGTGGTGGCCAAAAGTATTGGCACCCCTGCAATTCTGTCAGATAATACTCAGTTTCTTCCTGAAAATGATTGCAATCACAAATTCTTTGGTATTATTATCTTCATTTAATTTGTCTTCAATGGAAAACCACAAAACGAATTGTTATAAAGCCAAATTGGATATAATTCCACACCAAACATAAAAAGGGGGTAGATAAAAGTATTGGGACTGTTTGAAAAATCATGTGATGCTTCTCTAATTTGTGTAATTAACCTGATACAGGCATTAACCTGTAATTAACCTATCTTACCTGGGGCACCTAACAGGTGTTGGCAATAACTAAATCACACTTGCAGCCAGTTGACATGGATTAAAGTTGACTCAACCTCTGTCCTGTGTCCTTGTGTGTACCACATTGAGCATGGAGAAAAGAAAGAAGACCAAAGAACTGTCTGAGGACTTGAGAATCCAAATTGTGAGGAAGCATGAGCAATCTCAAGGCTACAAGTCCATCTCCAAAGACCTGTATGTTCCTGTGTCTACCGTGCGCAGTATCATCAAGAAGTTTAAAGCCCATGGCACTGTGGCTAACCTCCCGAGATGTGGACGGAAAAGAAAAATTGGCGAGAGTGTTCAATGCAAGATTGTGCAGATGGTGGATAAAGACCCTCGACTAACATCCAAACAAGTTCCAGCTGCCCTGCAGTCCGAGGGTACAACAGTGTCAACCCGTACTATCCGTCGGCGTCTGAATGAAAAGGGATTGTATGGTAGGATACCCAGGAAGACCCCACTTCTTACCCCTATACATAAAAAAGACAGGCTGGAGTTTGCGCAAACTTACATGAGAAAGCCTAAAACGTTTTGGAAGAATGTTCTCTGGTCAAAAGACAAAAGTAGAGCTTTTTGGGAAAAGGAATCAACATAGAGTTTACAGGAAAAAAAAGAGGCATTCAAAGAAAAGAACATGGTCCCTACAGTCAAACATGGCGGAGGTTCCCAGATGTTTTGGGGTTGCTTTGCTGCCTCTGGCACTGGACTGCTTGACCGTGTACATGGCATTATGAAGTCTGTGTGAGAAAGTCAGTGTGTGGTTGCTTTGTCCATCAGGACAATGACCCAAAACACACTTCAAAATTCACTAGAATATGTATTGAGTGAATGATCTGTAGTCTTCTAAAGTGGCCAGCAATGAGTCCAGACCTGAATCCTATAGAACACCTGTGGAGAGATCTAAAAATGGCAGTTTGGAGAAGGCACCCTTCAAATCTCAGGGACCTGGAGCAGTTTGCCAAAGAAGAATGGTCTAAAATTCCACCAGAGCATTGTAAGAAACACATTGATGGTTACCGGAAGCGGTTGTTCGCAGTCATTTTGGCTAAAGGTTGTGCTACCAAGTATTAGTCTGAGGGTGCCAATACTTTTGTCCGGCCCATTTTTGAAATTATCAATGATTTGATTTTTGTCTCATTCTGTTTTGTGTTTTTTCATTGCAAGCAAAATAAATGAATATATTAATACCAAAGAATTTGTGATTGCAATCAGTTTCAGGAAGAAACTGAGTATTATCTGACAGAATTGCAGGGGTGCCAATACTTTTGGCCACCACTGTACATTCAGAGAGAATTTTATACTTACAGGGGACGGTATACATACCAACAGGGGCTGTATACCTACTGAGGGCTGTATATATACTTATATATAAGTATAGAGCCCTCTGTGGGTGTATAGACTCCTGTGGGTATATATCCCCCTATAGACAGGTAGGCTATATACCTACAGAGGGCTGTGTCCCGACAGGGGGCATATATACCTACAGGGGGCTCTATTCCTGCAGGAATTATATATACCTACAGGGGACTGTATACCTTCCTATCTATAGGGGGAAATATACATACAGAGCGCTTTATACCTACAGGAGGCTGTAGGTGTACAGCACGCTATATACCTACAGCGTGCTGTACACTTACCTATTTATAGGGGCAAATATACCTACAGGGCAATATAAACCTACAAGGGGGCTGTATACCTACAGGGGACATAAATAGCTTTTGGGGCCTGTATGGGGTGCTATATAATTCTGGGGGCTGTATACCTATTTACAAGGGGCTATATATTTACAGAGGGCTGTATATATACCAAAAATGGTCTGTATACCTACAGGGGCTGTATACCTACAGGATGCTGTAGATCTATATATTGGGGGCTGTATATACACCTACAGAGGGCATATTTACCTTCAAGGGGCTGTATATCTACCTGTCTACAGGAAGCTATATACCTATGGGGGGCTGTATACTTACCTATCTACAGGGAGCAGTATACCTTTAGGGAGCTGTGTATATACTTACAGGGGCTGTAGACCTACGTATCTACAATGAGCAATATACTTACGGGCATTAGATACCTACAGGGGACTGTACACCTACCTGTCTACAGGGGGCTATATACCTACAGGAGGCTGTATACTTACCTATCTATAGGGGGCAGTATACCTTTAGGGAGCTGTGTATATACTTACAGGGGCTGTAGACCTACGTATCTACAATGAGCAATATACTTACGGGCATTAGATACCTACAGGGGACTGTACACCTACCTGTCTACAGGGGGCTATATACCTACAGGAGGCTGTATACTTACCTATCTATAGGAGGAAATATACCTACTGGGGGCATTTATACTTACAGGGGACTATATACCTATAGGGGACATATGTACCTACAGGGGCTCTGTATATTTATCTGTCTGTGAGGGGCAATATTATACCTCTCAACTTTTAGAGAATTCAAAGAGGGACTCATCATGCTATGCCTCTAACTACACCCAAATACATGACATCACACCAGGACCTGTCTCTAATCACTCCAAAGCACATGACATCACACCAATACATGCCTCTAACCAACTACACCCAAACACACAATCACACCCAGCAGACCAGCTGCAACACAACAGCAGCGTTAATTGGTCTATAAATATGTATTTATATAAAATAATGTATGTAATATAAATAAATCCATACAAATAGCTAACACATGTGGGGGGTTAGTACACTGACAGATGCATGATGGGAGGTCAGAACAGTGACAGGCACACAAGGTAGGGTTTAGTACAGTAAAAGGCACATAAAGAGAGTCAGTACAATGATATTTGGCTTTTGGTTGAAATTTCAGGAAGAATGTAAAAATTCTTGAATTTATTTTTTAATGCACTAAAGTAGACTATCTCCTAACTTTAGAATGCATATTCCAACTGTTCAGTGATTCAGTACTTTTTTCACAACTTGCTGATCTTTAATAAGGAGCTTAATGGCAAAATTTCCAACGGGTATTTGATCCCTCAATCGTCCAATAAATTTAGGAGATCAATTTTAATTGGAATTTAAACAGTCCTACTCATCATGTTGTTCACATTTTGACATCATAAGATTGATCAACAGTACTCCGCCATTTTGAGGCTTCAAGCAGGATGCTCTCAGACAGAAGTGGCCACTGAGCTTAGAATGTTACAGAATGTCATTAGCAGGTTGCAACAGATATACTGGAAGAGTCATCAGAAAGAAGTGGACGTCCTTTGGCTACATCACACACTGATGACCGCTTCATTGTAAACAATGACCTGCGGAACTGGACAATGAATGCCAACTCCAGGTGGTTTAAAGGGGTTGTATAATTTCATTAAATGGTCTTCAGAATAAGGAGACAGTGAAAACAAGCAACTTTGCAATCGGATGTCATTTGCAAAGCTGTCTTGTTTTCACTGTCTCACTTATCTTCGTTTTGTGTAAACACTGTTCCCCATTGTCGGTCGGATCCCTCCTCCTTTCATTTCATTGGCTGCCGCCTCTACTAATTTACATTCTGTTCGCCCCAGGTCGTATTCACGGGAGCATGCATTCCTGCCTCTCTCACTCAGAATAAGAGCCGGCAACAATTTCACTCTGTACAGCTAGCAGCTCCTCATTGACACTGCAGCCTCGTCCACAATCAGAAAACAGCATAATTGTGCCTCAGTGCCTAATGATGCTGCGTGTAAGGGGCCGGCAACAATTTTACTCTATACAGCCACCAACTCCTCAGTGACACTGAAGCTACTTCTACAATCAGAAAACAGCAGAATTGGGCTTCGGTGCCTTGTGTAAACATAGAAGGGAGATGGATCTGTGCTCTGGAGGAGTTCATAGAAGACTGGATTCAACTGTAACAAACCTCCAGCTGTGAGAGAATGCAGGGCTTTGGTATGTAAACAGCTCTTACAAAATAAGACTGCAAAATGAGAGGAACGACACAGTGACAAGTGGAACACACTGACTTGGGAGCGAGCATGAACAGTGAAGGGGGGGTGATGTCATCCCCTTTCAGTTCAGAAACCACCAGCTGGGAGGGGAAGAAATGCCCCTGGATTTCAGGAACTGAGAAAATCAAGCTACAAGAGAACAGCTGAACTGATGAAGCGAAACATTCCCTTTAAGGGAGATGAGAAGCAACCAAGTGTCACATCAGACCATTATTAACCGTTTCCATCAGCCTGGTACTGCATGCTAGATGACTGGCAAGGGTACATGACCACACCACCAGGCACAGACATAATCGTCTTGCATGGACCAGGGAGCATCTACAATGGACGAGGGACCTGTGGTCTTCAGTGCTGTTCAGTGATGAAAGTTGATTCACTCTGGGCAGAAATTATGGCTGCCAACGATGCTGGAGACGTCCAGGAGAGCGCAAGGCATCAGGTACTGTTGTCACCCCTGTGTGGACAGGTATGTCTAGTCAATAGAAATGCCCTACACTTTGTGAATGGTACAGTGGAAGCCTCTACTACTTGAATAACCTCATTAATCTAGGCATTGTGCCTCTGCATGAACAACACAGGGCTAATTTCATCTTCATGGACGACAATGCTCCAGCTCATTAAGGTCACACCATTAAGGAAGGGCTTTTGGAGACTGGAGGACCTCAAATAGAGTGGCTTGCACTTTCTCCAGACCTGAACTCCCTAGAAAACCTGTAGGATCAGCTGAGTTGCTGTGTAGAAGCTCATAACTTTATACCCCTGAAACTCAATGACCTGAGGGTCACTGACAGGCACATGAGGGGGATCAGTACTGTGACAGGCACATGAGGTGGGGTCACTACAGTGACAGAAACATGAAGGAGATTTGCACAGTAACAGGCACATGGGGGCTCAGCACAGTCATATGAGGGGTTCAGCACTGCGACAGGCACATGAGGGTGGTCAGTACTGTGACAGGCACATGAAGGAAGGGGTCAATACAGTGACAGAAACATGATGGAGGTTAGAACAGTGAAAGGCACATAATGTGGTCAGTACAGTGACAAGCACATGAGGGGGGTTAGTACAGTGACAAGCACCTTAGGAGGGTCAGTACAGTGACAGGCACATGAGAGAGTTCCGCCAGTGACAAGCACATGAGGAGGGATCAGTACAGTGACAGGCTCATGAGGGGGGTCAGTACAGTTACTGGTAACTGAGGAGGGTCTCTGTGCAGTGAAAGGAATGTGACGGGACTCAGTACAGTAATATACCTACAGGGGGCTGTATATATACCTACAGACTGCTGTATATGTAAGAATCTATAGGGGGCTGTATACTTACAGGGGGTTTTATATGTACCTACAACAGGCATATTTACATACAGAAAGCAGTATACCTACAGAGGGCTGTATATATACCTACAGAGTGCTGCAGACCTACAGGGAGCTGTATATATACCCACAGAAGGCTGTACCTACAGTCATGGCCAAAAGTTTTGAGAATGATACAAATGTTAATTTTTACAAAGTCTACTGCATCAGGTTTTATAATGGCAATTTGCATATACTCGAATGTTATAAAGAGTGATCAGCTTAACAAACAATTCATTGCAAAAGTCAATAGTTGCTAGAAAATTTAACTTTTTCCCCAAAAACACATTTTCACTTCATTGCAGGCCTGCCTTAAAAGGACCAGCTAACATCGTTTCAGTGATTGCTCAATTAACACAGGTGTGGGTGTTGATGAGACAGGGCTGTAGATCAAACTGTCATGATTAAGTAAGAATCCCACCCCTGGACACTTTAACCCTTAAGGACCCAGCCTGTTTTGACCTTCCTGGGCACAGCCCTATTTTTGAAATCTGACATGTGTCAATTTATGTGAGAATAACTTTTTGACACTTTTACCTATTCATTGATCAGAGTTGTTTTCGTGAACATTGTGCTTTAGTTTTTAAGAAATTTTTACCCATACAACCCTTTTTTGTTTGTGGAAAAATTCAAAATTTCATAAAAATTTTGGGAAAAAAATTAGGTTTTGAAAGTTGAAAAATTTCGGGTGAAAGACAGATAATTTTACAAAAAATAGTTTTAACTAGATTACCATATGTCAATAGGTTGGCTAATTTTTTAAATGTTTTTTTTTTTTTACGACTTAGGGCTTAAAAATTTAGTAGTAATTTCTAATTTTCAAAAAAATTTTGCAATTAAAATTTTTTTTAGGGAACCCACCAGTCTGAGGGGCTTTGGGGGGCCCTGATGTTAGATCCCCCTAAGTGAACCTCTGAGAAATGCCCCCTTAAGTTTTAAAAACCATTTAGGAAGTTTTGATAACCCCTTCAGATATTTCACGAAATGAAAGCAAAGTGGGGGTAAATTTTCAAAATTTCCCTTTTTTTTGCAGTTTTAAAATTTTTTATCCTTATTCACGGAAATAGGGAAAATGTGACTAGGTAAATGAAAATTAATTCAATTCCCCCAGGTTGGTTTTTAGAGATACCCCTTTGGGCCCCTAGGCATTTTTTGGTAAACCATAGCCCCGATGAAGGGACCTACTTACTCGGGGGTTCTTTTCAATCGTTTTTATTTAGGCGCCATTTGGGTTTGGGGAAAACCAAAGGTGCCTAAAAACTTAAAAAAACCCCAAAATAGCCCGATTTGGAAATCACCCTTAAATGAAATATCAGGGTGCATTGAGTAATAGCCCCACAGGTGATTCAAAATTTTTTTTAGCAAAAGGCTGTGAAATAAAAAAATTTTTTTTTCAATATCTGCTTTTAGTTAAAATTTTTTTATATAAAAGGGAAAACCGGGAAAAAAAAAAGCCCCCCAAAATTTGTTAAGAAATTTTCTTCCAAGTTCGGAAAAACCTCCGTGGGTTTTTAAATGTGTTTGGGCCTGGCAGGGCGTCAAGGGAGGGAGCGCTATTTGGTTTTTGGGAAAAAGATTTTGTGGGGCCGGGCATTTGCAAAGCCCCCAAAGTAGCAGAAAGGTGAAATTCCAGAGTCCCCCCTTTTTGGTTTTAAAACCATGGGGTTCAAATTGGGGGTTTGTCTTGCTTTTTGGGAATGAAAGGGTTTTCTAGTTTTTTTTTAGCATTGGGCAATGAAAATGGGGGGAAAAACCTTTTCGGTCATTGTTTTTTGGTTTTCAATTTTACGATTCGCCGTGCGTATAAATGATGTGATAACTTTACTATGGGGGTGGTACAATTACAATGATATAGATTTTATTAGTTTTTTCTGTTTATTCTTTTACACAGTGAAAATACGTCTATAAAAATTGGTTTTTATGTTGTCCTATTTGACCCCAAACTTTTTTATTTTGCTGTGTGAGAGTGTGTATGGGCTTTTTTTTGCGGGATAGGTTGAAGTTTTTTTATTGGTCAATTATGGGGTGCCATATGTCTTGTTACTTTTTTTTAAAGGGTTTTTTTTTGAGATGTTTGAAAAAAATTCGAATTTGGGTAGTGTTTTTTTATTTTTATTTTTTATAGGGGGTCACTGTAGGGTTTATATATGAAGGGTAGCTTTAAGCAGGTAAATAGTTACCCCGTACCCAATTTGTTTTTTTTTTTATGTTTTCTTTTTATACAAAAAAAAACCCTTTATTAAACCGGAAAATTCGTTTTTGCATCGCCATGTTGGGGCCATAATTTTTAAAAATTTTTCGTGCTTGGAGTGTGTAGGGACTTGTTTTTTGCGAGAGAGTTGACGTTTTTTTTAGTATCTTTTTGGGGGGGAAACAAGGTTTTTTGATCGTTTTTTAAAAACCATTTTTTGGAGGCCAGGGTAAAGAAAGTATGAAATCTAGTAGTGTTTTTTATTTTTTTTTTAACGGGGCTCAGGGTGCAGTACTGTGATAAGTTAGCTTTACTTTTGGGTCGCTAAATTATGGCGTCCCCTATTTAATAGTTTTTTTTATTTTAAAGCATTTAAAAAAAAAAAAAAGAAAAGGTTTTAGTGTGTAAAAAATATTTATGAGCTATTTTTGAGAGTATACATTTTTTATTTTTCCGTATAAAGGCTTTTAAAAGGATTTTTTTTTGGGGATAAAACTGACGTTTTAATTGGTAAATTTTGGCATTTTGGGGTTTTTTTGATCACTTTTTTTCCATTTTATGTGGCAGGGAACATAGTTTTAATTCTGTGTTTGTTTTTTTTTTTTTTTTTTTAGGCGTTCCCCGTAGGGTTTTAAATTAACATGACGATTTTGGGCAGGTGTTGAGCGGGTACCAAAAATGGGACTTTATTTATTTTTTATTTTTTTGGGCAATTGGGTTTTAAAGGGGGGAAAAGGGCGGTGTAGTATTTTTTTTTTTTTTTTTCGGTTGTGTTTTATTGTTTTTTTTCTTTTTTTTTATTTTTTTCACTTTTTCACTTTTTATTTTACTTTTCCCATGGGGGTTTGAATGAGAGATTTTTTGATCTTCATTCAATAGGAAACGTGTAGTTTTGCTATGGGTTCCTATGACAACTGTCAGTACGTGCCCGGGGCCCTGCCACAGGGCACGGCGGGGATCGTGAGTCACAGAAACCGGAAGGGAGGAATGCCCCGTGCTGTTCTAGAGGGAGGGGCTGCGGATCGCCCGATCCGTGCGCTGCTGCGCGACCCGGACGGGAGGGCGATCTCCTCCTGCGTCTCTCTTAGTTATTTCGACCCCTCGTCGGATAATTAAAGGGGTTTTTAACGCCCTCCCCCCCCCCGGAGGATCCCCGGGGGCGGGGCCGACGTGCGGGATGTCGCTTAATATCGCTGACACCCCCCGCCGATCGCGCAACTCGTTTGAGTTGCGCGAATTTCCGGAGTATCCATCGTCCCGGTGCTTAACCCCAAAGACCCGGACGTATGGATAGTCTTAGGTCGTTAAGGGTTAAAAGGAGGTGGTGTTGGATTTGTTTCTTTCTGTTAAAAACCCTGGTTATCTCTAAAGAAAATGTGCGTATATTCATGCACAAAATGGCCTAAAGGGAAGAGTATCGCAGCTAGAAGTTGCCCCTCAGTAAAATCTATGCATTCAAGGGAAATTTAAGGAGAGAGGGTTCCATTGTTTCCAAAAAGGTCCCGGGCGCCCAAAAAAGACCAGCAAGCGCCCGGACGTTTTAAAGTGTTTCGTTTGGAATGGGTCCGCAGTGAGGCTTGCTGGGAAAAAGGGAGAGGCAGGTGTGAGTGATCTCACGATGTGAGGCGGGGGGATATGGAGCAGGGGCCCGGTGTTTAAGGGGACAGCAAAAAAGCATTTCTCCGAAAAAAAATCAGTGACAGATGATTTCTGCCAAAGGTACGGGATTTGGCTGTGAGGATGGGGTAAGTCATTTTCTTGATGAAACCCCTTTCCCAAAAGTTTGGAACATTGGAAAAAAGCTTGTTGTTGAAGACAAGGTGGGTCCACCCGTTTGTTCTGCCAACTGTTAAAAACACCGAAACCCTTTGTGTGGGGGTTTTTCTAGCAAGGGAATCGGCTCTCTAACGTCTTGCCCAAAAAACATCCGAAAAAAGAATGGTACCCGAAAGTCCTCCAAGAGCAAATTTCCCCAAGTCAAGAGCAGTTTTGGTGATCAACAATGCCTTTTCGTGTGGAGCCCTTCCTAAAACAAAGGTGAAATAAATGGTCAGGGGAAAAAAATAGAGATTTTGGGTCCCGGCTGGAAAAATCCCAGATCTTAAAACCCATTTAGAATTGTGGTATTTATCAAGGAGGGTGGGCAAACAAAAACCCAAAAAATTGTGGGAAAATGCAAGCATTGTTGTGCAAGAATGGCTGCATCAGTCAGGATTTGGTCCCGAAATGATTTGGGGTGCAGGGAGAAATTTCAGAGGGTTTAAGAAGAGGGGGAACACTGCGAAAATTGATTCTGAAATTTAAATATTCTAAGTCAATAAAAACTTTTGTTAATCATAATAGATTGCATTGTATTTCTGTTTGTGATAAAAAATTGACAAAACAAAAAAAACCCGAGGGCAACGATATGTGAAAATATATATTTGTGCATTCTCAAAAAATTTTGGCCCTGATGTACAGGAAACTATAAACTACGGGTGCTATATACCCACGGGGGTTATACTTCTGGTGAAATATATACCTACAGGGGGTTCGACCCAAAAAATCCCAAAAGGTGATATTTTAAGGGGCTGTATATAACCCCAGGGGGCATATTTACTACAGGGGGGGATTCCCACGGAGAAATGTATACAAAAGGAGGTGTATACCCGCAAGGGGGTATATATACCTATAGGGGCTACAGACTTACAGGGGGCTCTCTCTCCCTTTTCTCTCTCTCTTTTCTCTTCTCTCTCTTTATATATATATATTATATTAAAAATTTTATATATATATAATTTTATTTTTTTTTTTTTTTACGGGGGTGTATACTCAGGGTGCGTTTGCCCATTGTCTATGTGGGGGCTAAAAACCTAAGGGGTTGTACATTTTTTTTACAAAGTTTCAAAAATATACCCTACAAGGGGGTGAATACCCACTATTTACTTTTTGGGTGTATCCCACCTATTACCTGGAGGGGATATATAAAGATTTAAAGGGGGTGATAAAACCCATCTATCTACAAATTGATATAATACAAACTACTTGAAAAAATATTATACCCCATCTACATATGGTCTACCCACTAAGGGGGCCCAAAAATTTCCATTATAAAAGGAGGTATATACTACCACAAGGGCTTTACTACCTACTGTAGGTTTTTTTTTCCCACCTTATTAATGGAGGGAACATTATACCTACTTACTTAATGGATAGGGAAATTTGGAGGGAAAAGCCCTGAAAATTGAGATGTTTAAGAGTTTATGGGTAAAATTTTTGCGGGAGGTTGTGGGGGAGAAATTTTATGGTTCTGGTTGGGGTGAAGAAGAAAAGGGAAAAAGAAAGACTTATGAGAGAGGAATGACTAATTGAGAGGTTCTGTTAGTTCATTAATGTCAGGGGTTACTTTGCTTCTGTGTTGGATCAGTGCTGTATTCACTTTCATGTGATGGTGATCTGAGCTGGTGTATATGCTGATATTTTAGGCACTTGTATAGTGGCAGCGTATATGGCTATATATGTACCTGTCTACAGGGTGCTTTATACCTACAGGGACCTGTAGTATTATCATTATTATTAGTTATTATTATTTATTTTAAAGCGCTATTAGTTCCAGGGCGCTGTAAATTTAAGGGGAGTAAATACGACTGTAATCATCTCCCATAGACTATTGTAAAAACCTCCTGCTGTCTACACTGAGCTTTTTTCTGCTCGTTTTTTTCACTGGTCGTATTTTGCAACATGCTCTAAAAAACGGCAGAGCCAGGCAGAAAATTTACTACAGGAGTCTATGGAAAGTGCCAGACGTCTTTTGGCGTGTTTTCGCTGCGTTTTTTGCCGCGATTTTTCAATGAAAACTCTCCCAGAGACCTAAGTTACACCTATAATGGGTGGTAACAAAGGTTATATCTTACCAAATCTGTATACAAGTGTCTGATGAGTCCTTTTTTGTACCTTTTGTAATAAAATGATCATGCTGTGGTCGCTAACGATTTTTGCGCAATTCATATTTTTTTTCGCTAAAAATATGTTTTTTACAGATTTTGCCATCAGAATCAGTTTTTTTTTTTTTTACAGATTTTGATGCTAAAATCCTTTTCTAAACATATTTTGGCGCTAATAAAGTTATCTCGCTTCTGACGCTAGAAATAAATTTTTTTACGGATTTTGGCGCAAGAATCCATTTTTTAACGTTTAATGGCACTAAAATAATTTTTTTTACAGATTTTGCCGCTAATAATGTTATCTTGCTTCTGACGCCAAAAATACGTTTTTTTACGGATTTTGCCGCAAGAATCCGTTTTTTTACGTTTTTTTCACTAAAATTTTTTTTTTACTGATTTTGGCGCTAATAACGTTATCTCACTTCTGATGCCAAAAATACGTTTTTTACGGATTTTGGCGCAAGAAACCTTTTTTTATGTTTTTTGACACTAAAATATTTTTTTTTACAGATTTTGGCGCTAATAACGTTATCTCGCCTCCGACGTCAAAAATACGTTTTTTTACGGATTTTGTCGCAAGAATCTGTTTTTTTATGGTTTTTGGCACAAAATTTTTTTTTTTTTTTACAGATTTTGCCGCTAATAATGTTATCTCGCCTCTGACGCCAAAAATACGTTTTTTTACGGATTTTGGCGCAAGAATCCTTTTTTTTACGTTTTTTGGCACTAAAATAATTTTTTTTACAGATTTTGGCGCTAATAACGTTATCTCGCTTCTGACGCCAAAAATACGTTTTTTTACGGATTTTGGCGCAAGAATCCGTTTTTTTACGTTTTTTGGCACTTAAATATTTTTTTTACAGATTTTTGTGCTAACGTTATCTCGCCTCTGACGCCAAAAATACGTTTTTTTTACGGATTTTGGCGCAAGATTCCTTTTTTTACGTTTTTTGGCACTAAAATTATTTTTTTTGCAGATTTTTGCGCTAATAACGTTATCTCGCCTCTGACGCCAAAATAAGTTTTTTTTACGGATCTTGGCGCAAGAATACCTTTTTTTACGTTTTTTTGCCACTAAAATAATTTTTTTTTACAGATTTTGCCGCTAATAACGTTATCTCGCCTCTGACGCCAAAAATACGTTTTTTTTTATGGATTTTGGCGCAATAATTCGTTTTTTTATGTTTTTTTGGCACTAAAATAATTTTTTACAGATTTTGGAGCTAGAATCCGTTTTTTTATGGCTTTTGGGGCTAAAATCCGTATCTTTACAGATTTTGGCGCTAATAAAGTGATCTAGCTTTTGACGCAAATAAATAAATTTTTTACGGATTTTGGCGCCAGAATCCGTTTTTGGACAGATTTGGGGGCTAAGATCAATATCTTTAAAAATGTTGGCGCTAATAAACTGATCTCGCTTCTGACACTAAAAATATTTTTTTTTACGGAATTTGGCGCAATAATGCGTTTTTTGGGATTTTGGCGCTAAAATCCTTTTCTTTACAGATTTTTAAGCTAATAAAGTTATCTTGCTGTATGGAAAGATAATGTGGGTTTTTGTGGATTTTGGTGCAAGAATCTGGTGCAAAATTTAATAAAGTAGTAGCACGCAGCAGCACACAAAGGACAATGTGCTCACAATGGCTACAGTGATCTAAAGGAAGTGACTACTTAGCATGTTAACTCCGCCTGTAGGGTGTAGTTTACATCCAATGGCTTAATTTGTGCATACATTAAAAAGCAGAGCAAAGACGCTCCAAAAAAACGCTTCAAAAAACGCTCCAAAAAAAACGCTGCAAAAAATGAAAAACGCGCCAAAAAACGGACGTTTTTTTCAGCTGCTTTTGACAGGCAGTGGACAGAAAACTCAGTTTCATGAACGTTTTTAGTAATTCGTGTTCAGGTCGTTTTTTGTCCACTGCAGTGTAGACATAGCCTAACAACTGGTACACAGGGAGAGAGAACCCTGCCCATGAAGGCTTACAATCTACAAGGAAGATGGAAAGAGACAGAAGATAAGGGCCAGACATGTTTGTGGGGTGGTGTAGTGGCAACAAGGTTATTGTAGGTTATAGGCTATCCTGAAGAGATGGGTTTTCAGGTTGCTTTTGAGGCTAGTCAAAGTGGAGGAGAGTTGTTGGGGCAGTGAGTTCCAGAGTATGGGGGAAGCTTTGGAGGCGGTTGTGTGAGCAGCTGACACAGAGAAAGCAGAGAAGAAGGTCCTGTTAGAAGCTGAGATTGCATGAGGGGAGACATCTAGGGAGAGTTTATGGAGAGCCTTGTAGGTCATGGATTCGCTGGGCAATGGGTAGCCAGTGTAGGCATTGGCAGAGGGGAGAGGCAAAGGAGTAACGAGAAAAAAGAGTTGGATCAGACGGGCAGCAGAGTTGATGATGGTTTGGAGGGGAGCAAGTGTGCTGAACGGAAGGCCACAGAGTTGTTGGGAGATGACAAGCGCATGGACCAGCATTTCTATAGTATCGAAGTTATGGAATGAGCAGATTTGAGAGATATTTTTATATTTTTCGGTGGAGGTGGCAGGCAGAGGTAAGGGATTGGATGTGTGATTTGAAAGATAGAGAGGAGTCAAAGGTTATCCAAAGGCAGCGGATGTGTGGGACCGGTGAGAGTGTAGAGCCATCAACTGAGATAGAGAGATCACGTGTGGAGATAGAGTGGAAAGATGATAAATTCAGTTTTCTCCACATTTAGTTTTTGGATTCGGGAGGAAAAGAAAAAGGATATGGACGATAGACAGTCTGGGATCCAGGAGAAAAGAGAGCTAATGTCTGGGCTGGAGATGTAAATTTGGGTGTCATCAGCATACATGTGGTATTGAAAGCCATGTGATGCGGTAAGTTGACCCAGGCCAAGAGTGTAGATAGAGAAGAGTAGTGGGCCCAAAAATGAGCCCTGGGGGACACCAACAGAAAGGGGGTGAGAGGAGGAAGTGGTGCAAAAGTGAGAGACACTGAATGTCCGATCAGTGAGGTATGAGAAAGTCCAGGAAAGGGACAAATACGAGGGATGAGATGATTTGTGGCAGGAGTAAATGGTGAAAAGTGTCAAAGGCAGAGGACAGGTCTAGGAGGAGAAGGATAGAGTAGTTGCGTGAGGCTTTAGCAGTCTCTAGCTAGATGGTAAGTTTAGTTAGGGTGGTTTCAGTAGAGTGGTGAGATCAGAAACCAGATTGCAGTGGGTCAAGAAGAGAGTTGGAGGAGAGATGAGAGGACAGTTGAAGATAGACGTGCTGTTCAAGGAGTTTAGAGGCAAATGGAAACCATGAGATGAGGCAATAGTGGGACAGAGAGAAGGGGTCAATAGATGGTTTTGTAAGGATGTGATAGTAGCGGGTTTAAGGGAGGAAGGGAAGGTGCCTGAGGTTAATGAGGTTGAAAAGATGGATGAAGGTTAGGATAATAACAACACTAAGGTGTGGAATTACGTGGGATGGCAGTGGGTCAAGATTAAAGTTAGTGAGGTTGAATCTGGACAGTAGAGACGAAAGCTTGTCATGAGTAACAGTGGAGAAGCAGATTAAGGAGGAATAGTTTTGTGCTGGTATAGGGGCCGGCGATGGGGACTTTGCAAGTATAGGGGCTAGCGGTGGGGATAGTCAGGTGAAGCTGGGGGACAAAGGAGAGAGTTGAAGGTGTTGAATAGTTGTCTTGGTTTGTGAGACAGAGAGGACATGATAGTGATAAAGTAATCCTGTTTGGTAAAGGTGAGTGCAGACTTAAATATGTGGAGTGATTGTATGAGGGGAGGTCATTGGTGGAGCGGGTTTACTTTCAGTGGCATTCAGCAATTCTGGAAGCTCACCTCAGCTGTTTAGTTGAACCTGTGTGCCAGGGCTGTCTGTTGATTTTGCAGGTTCTGTTGTGCATGAGAGGGGCAACTGAATCAAGAGTGAAGGTGATTGTGTTGTTGTAGAAAGCAGTGGCTGCATCTGGGTAAATAAATGAGGATATAGAGAGAGTCAGAGAGAGTGCAAGGGTTAAGGTTTTGTAGGTTCCTGCGGAGGTGCACTACATTTGAGACAGGAAGGACAGGTGGAATGGAGATGGTGGAAAAGGTAAGAAAATTGTGGTCAGAAATGGGGAGAGGAAAGTTTGATATGTAGGATAAGGGGCAGAGGCGGGTGAAGACGAGATCCAGTGTGTGTCTGTCTTTGTGAGTGGTTCCAGAGGTCCACTGAGGGAAGTCAAAGGAAGAGGAAAGTAAAAGGAGTTTTTTGGCAGCAGAGTGGGGTGTGTTGATGGGGATGTTGAAGTCTCCCATGTTAATAGTGGGGATGTCAGTGGAAAGAAAGTGGGGAAGTTGGGTGGTCTGTTGGTCGGTAGATGGCGGCCACTTGAAGTTTGGAGGGGGAGAAGATGCAGACAGAGTGCATTTCAAAGGAGGGAAATGTGAGGAGAGGTAGAAGTGGAATGGGGACGAAGATACATGTATCTGACAGGAAACACCTCCATCATGCTTACTGCCAGGGTGGGGTGTGTGGTTAAATTGAAGCCCGCCATAAGAGAGTGCCGCAGGGGAGGTTGTGTTAAAAGGTGTCAGCCATGTTTCCATTAGACCACGGAAGGATAGGTTGAGTGAGATGAAAAGGTAGTTGAAGAAGGGAAGATTGATGCACACAGAACTTGCATTCCAGAGAGCTCCAGCCAAAGGGATGGGAATTGCAAGTGTAATGGGAATGTGTTTGAAGTTTTTGGGGTACAGGAGTTTGTGCTGATTGCTCTGTAAGAGATGGGTGAAACAACAGTGGGATGTGCTGATGGGGCCCAGGATTAGGAAATATTTCCCCAGCAGCAAATGTAAGCTGGGAGCAGGTGAGTAGGTGTGAGCAGGATAGAGCATAAGTGGGTTGTGCAGGTTGTTAGTGGAAGGTCTTAATGCTGTGGTAGAGGTGAGAGTAGAGGTCAGATGTGAGGGTAAAACAGATGGGGAGATAAAGAAACCATTGCCCAGAGTATGTGTCTGAGGGTAGTGAAGGAGCTTGAGGAATAAGGAAACCGTGATCACAGTGACTATAGTTACAGGAGGTTGTATATATTCCTACAGGGGGCTGTATACCTATCTTTCTACAGGGGACAATATCCTTACAGGGGGCTGTATATATACTTACAAGGGAGCCGTATACTTATAGGGGACATACAGTTGAAACCAGAAGTTTACATACACTGTATAAAAAGACACATATACAAATTTTTCTCACTATTTGACATGAAATCAGAGTAAACCTTACCCCGATTTAGGTCAATTAGGATTACCAAAATTATTTATATTTGCCAAATGCCAGATTAATGAGAGAGAGAATTTTTAAGGTATTTTTATTACTTTCTGCAAAGTCAAAAGTTTACATACACTAGGATTACTTGCCATGTCTTTGGAGGCTTCTGATAGGTTTATTGACAACATCTGAGTTAATTAGAAATGCAGTTGTGGATGTATTTTTAATTCACACCAGAAACACATTGCTTATGTGTGTAACATCATGGGAAAGTCTAAAGAAATCAGGCAAAATATCAGGAAATGAATTGTGGACTTGCACAAGTCTGGATTATCCTTGGGTGCAATTTCCAGATACCTGAGGGTACCTCATTCATTTGTATAAACATTTATATGCAGGTACAAACAAGATAGGAATATCCAACCATCATACCGCTCAGGAAGGAGACGAGTTCTGTGTCTCAGAGATGAATGTGCTTTGGTCTGACATATGCATATCAACCCAAGAACAAAAACAAAAGACATTGTCAATATGCTGATGGAAGCTCGAAAGATTGTGTCACTATACACAGTGAAACAAGTACATTACTTCAAATGCACACAGGAACAAAGACCTACATTTTTGAAGACATGTCCTGTGGTCTGACGAAAGTAAAGTTGAGATGATTGGCCATAACGACCACTGTTACATTTGGAAGAAAAAAAGAGAAGCTTGGAAACTTAAGAACACTATCCCTAATGGGAAATACAGGAGTGGCAGATTCATGTTGTGGGGTTGTTTTGCTGCAGGAGGGACTGTTGCATTTAGCAAAATAGATGGCATAATGTGGAAAGAAGATTGTGGCAATTCTGAAGCAACATCCCAAGACATGAGCCAGGAAGTTAAAGGGGTTTTGCCACGATCTCATTTCATACCTCCTGCATCCAGCTCTTCAGCATTGTGTGCTCAGAAGTGGGCGTATGTGATTTTTTTGAATTGCATATCATGTGACCCAGCAGGATGACCTCACCATGGCTTTCCTCTGTCTAGTGAAAGAAAGGTCTGTTTACGTAAAGAATTGTAAGTAACTACACTGTAGCTCAGAGGTAACATTTTTGCTTTACAGCACAAGGATCCTTGGTTCAAATCCCTGCAGGAACTTAACCTGTGGATTTTTTTGTCCTCTTCATCAATGCACCTCATTGAGGTTTCTTTTTTTATTTGCACTGTTTGACTGATTACTAACTAGTCCAAAGGACAGGAGTAGAAAGACAGCACCCGGGGTTTGAACACTCAGTAGCTACCTAAGAAGAGAGGTGATGTCTTAGCATGTGCGACCAGGACTGAGGAGCTCTCAGCCCTGGTTGTATCCCCTGGAGATGAGCTGTTTAAAAAAGGATCACTAAAGGAGCAGCTAAAACAAAAATGGTGCAGAATTTTTAATAATGATGAAAATTTATTATTTAATTTTCAAACTTCCCACATCAGTTTTACTTTGTGGCAAACCCCCTTTAAAGCTTGGGCAGAAATGTGTTTTCCAAATGTACAATGACCCAAAGCATACTACCAAACTGGTTACAAAATGGCTTAAGGATAAGCTGGTTAATGATTTGGAGTGGTTATCACAAAGCCCTGATCTCAATCCTTTAGAAAATTTATGGGCAAAGCTAAAAAAAAAGGCAGCAAGACGACTTACGACTTACGAACATGGCTCAGTTACACCAGGTCTGTCCGGAGGAAATTCTTACCAACTATTGTGAGAAGCTTTTGGAAGGATATCCAAAACATTTGACCCAAGTCATACAGTTTAAGGGCAATGGAATGTATGTAAACTTTTGACTTTGCAGAAAGTAATAAAAATGCCTCTTCTCATTATTCTGGCAAAATATAAATAATTTTGGTAATCCTAATTGACCTAAAATGTGCAAGATTTATTCTGATTTCATGTCCGATAGTGAGAAAAACATCCATATGTGTCTTTTATAGTGTATGTAAACTTCTGTTTTCAGCTGTACTGTACAGTATATACCTACAGGAGGCATATAAACCTACGGGGGCATGCATACCTACATGGGGCTGTATATCTACAGGAGACTATATATCTACAGGGAGCATATATACATACAGGGGGATGTATATCTACCTGACTATGGGGCTTATATACCTACAGGGGACTGTATATCTACCTATCCATGGGGGGAAATATACCTATGGGAAGCTATATATACACTTACAGGGGGCTGCATGCCTACAGTCGACTGTAAATATACCTACAGGGGATGGAATGCCTACCTATCTACAGTGAGCATTATACATACAAGGCTCTATATACCTACAGGGGACATATATACCTACAGAGGGCTATATACCTACCTGTCTACAGGGGGCTATATACCTACTGGGGGCTGTTTACCTACAGGGGGCTGCATACCTGCACATCTACAAGGGGCTACATACTTACATTAATGTACATACTGTACATTAATGAATATTTACCAAATTTATGTATCTTTCTTATGTCAGATCATTACTTAGACCTGGTTGAGGATCACCTGGTCTGACTTTTACTAAAAGTATATTCCAAACAAATAGTTGTATATCAAATAAAATTTTCTACGTGCAACAGGATTTATATTAAGTTAGTCTTATTTGAAAGTGTACTTATACCCAGGTACCACTGTAATTGGCACTGCTGCATCCGTAAAAGTCTGAACCTTTAAAATATCATAAAATTTATTCTGTACAGTGAATATATATACTTACATAATTACATAGTACGGTTAAAAAAAGACAAATGTCCATCAAGTTCAATCAACGGTGGGGACAATGTGGGTGAAGAGAGTGAGATAAGGATTTTTTTAAGCCTAGTTCCCCTACCAATGAAGGCCTTGAAACCCATATGGCAACAATCAATCTGCTCCAAGGAAGACTTCATTTCTGATTCCAGAGTTGCCATCAGACTGGATCTAGAATTTTATACAGCTGTATACGAAATAATTAGAGATGGGCGAATTTCCCGAAATTCGGTTCGTTCACTTCGCCGAATTTCTCCGCAAAAAATAACTTCGTTCAGAATTACTTTGGGAGAATCTGTTAAAAAAACACATTTCCGGGCTGCACAAACCTGCAGGTGCTGTAAAACGTTGTGCCATCTTAAATATGCGGGGGGCTTAGAATCTTTAAAAGTTTTTAAAATCGCTTACACTCTAACATTCCCTGGGCACTTAAGAGGGCAAAACAGACCAAAAACTGAAGGGAATGTAGCCTGATAAAGACATGGCAGCGACAGCTGGAAAAAAACAGCTGAGGGCTCAGTTGGCAACATCCATATGACAGATGTGGAGGTACGGCGGCAGCCACAGCACATGAGGTCAGAGAGTGGCCAATTACATTCTGGAGGTGGCAAAAACAGGAGTAGGCCAAAGAGGGCCAAAGGACACATGTGGTAGAGTTGACGGCATCAACAGCCAGCAGCAAGAGGTCAGAGCAGTGGCACAATGACATTCTAGAGTGGGCAAAAACAGGAGTAGGGCCACATCAGGAGTGGCACAATGACACAGTGTGTAAGGTCACGGCAGCAGACCACAAGCAGCAGCATGAGGAAAGACAGTGGCACAATGACAGTGTGTATGTTCACGGATGCAAGCAGCCACCACAACAGCATGAGGTCAGACAGTGGCACAATGGACACAGTGTGTAGTCACGGCAGCAGCCACAGCACAGCAGAGGTCAGACAGTGGCAACAATAACACAGTGTGTAGGTCACTGGGCAAGCAGCCACAGCGGCAGCATGAGGAGATCAGACAGTGGGCACAATGACAGTGTGTAGTTCACGGCATTCAGCCACAGCAGCAGAGCATGAGGTCAGACAGTGGCACAATGACATCTGGAGTGGCAAAAACATTAGTAAATGGCCACAGAGTGGGACAATGACACAGTGTGGAGGTCATGAGGCAGCAGCCACATCAGCAGCATGAGGTCAGACCGTGGCACAATGACATTCTGAGTGGCAAAAACAGGAATAGGCCACAGATGGGACAATGACACAGTGTGTAGGTCAAGGCAGCAGCCACAGCAGTAGCATGAGGTAGACAGTGGCACAATGACAGTGTGTAGTCACAGCAGCAGCCACAGCAGCAGCATGAGGCAGACACTGGCACAAGACACAGTGATGTAGGCCACCTGCAGCAGACCACAGCAGCAGCCATGAAGGTCAGAACAGTGGCACAATGAACCATTTCTGATTTGGCAAAAACAGGAGTAGGCCACAAGTGGGACAATGACACAGTGTGGAGTCACAGCAGCAGAATGAGGTTCTAGACAGTGGCACAATGACCATTCTGGAGGTGTCATAAACTGTAGTAGGCCACAGAGTGCAAAATGACAGAGAGTGGAGGTGATGGCGCAGCAGCATGAGGTCAGGACAGTTGCACAATGACAGAGTGTTGAGGTGGGTGAGCCCTGTAAAGATGGTTGGGGCAGATGGAGAAGGCTGATACAGCAGATGTGAGTGGCATCAGGCGGGTTGGCGGCATCAAGATTAGTGGCGAGGCAGGTAGTTAGAACCCAGACTCAATTCTCACAGTTTGAGTGAGGCGTCCATGGCTGATGTAGACTGACGCCTCATACATTGGTGTGATGGAAAATCCGGCCGATGTCCGCCGCCTGATTCATTCTGACAAGAGGTCAGTCGTTCCACAATTTTCCCTGGACAAGCGGGTTCTCCTTGGGTAATGATGGCCCCCGGCCGCACTGATATCACCCGCTCTGAAGCCACTACAACGTGGCCGGGGCAGGACATCTTACTCCAATGTCAAACTCGGCAAGTTGGCGGCCACACATCCAGTTTGGCCTTCCCATAGTTCCAGCAGATCTTCTCACTGGGGTTGGTCAGAAGTGTCTATCCCAATTAGGAGCCCACCACCTGTAGGTTCCAGGTCTGCTAGCCATGTTCTTTGCTGCTGCCTGCTGCTGGCGACTGTCCCCCTGCTCACAAGGCGGGTGAAGAGAAGCTGCCTCATCAGTTACACCATAAAGACTTAGGTTGCTGCTGATGGAGCTTGTACTTGCTCCTACACCCCACCTTCCCAGCAGCCGCGTTAATGAAGTAACTTAGAGCACTGAAAGAACGCCCCGGTCAGACCTGTCCATAGGAGGGACGATGCGCACATAGGCACGGCCAACTGAACTACGGAGGATTTCCCATATTATTGCGGTTTGACCTCCCTCACATAGCTGGGGAACAAAGGCTCCCATTTTGGACCTGTAGGCGAGGTCCAATAGGTGTGGAGAGCCAGATAGTCATCGCTCTGCCGGATTCTGACTATTCGGCTGTGTCACTAGCCAGGCAAATCCAGCATGCTGCGGGCCATCTGCCACAAGTGAACTCCGAGGTGCTACCCTGCCTCCATCTCCACTGTATATTGCCACGGTGCTTGCGGGTCCATCTGCTCGTCTTCCTCATTCCACAACCTCCTCCAGCTGCCATCTCCTCCTCTCTTGCTCACCTAGAGTAAAAATCACTCATTCTCACCCGCCAATTCTCACGCTCCAATGTTCCTCCTCCTCCCTGCCTCCTTTCAGTCCCCACCGGACTCATTGGCCTCTAGATGTAGTCGCCACGTCTCCAGTCCCCTAGCCCAGACGAGATTTTTCAGCATCTGTTCCAGGACAAGAAGCAGTGGAATGACGTTATTCATCCCAGTAGTCCCTGGCGACTGGACAATAATGTGGCCTCCTCCGAATGGCCTCACAAACGGCAGGTGTCACACATGAGCTGCCACTGGCTGACATCAAAGTTACACTGGGGAGTACGCCTGTCCGCCCTGGAACATCAAAAAATCTTATAATGTCCTTTCTCTGTTCATACCGTCCGGTTCCCAACATGTGCAGGCTGGAATTCCAACGGGTGGAAACATCGCATATCAGAGTGGGTGTTGGGGAGGGCGTTCTCCGCTGCAACACTCGAGAAGGGTGTTCTGGCTTTGTAGGAAATGGAATGAAGTGCATGCACAGTTTCCTGGCCATTTTCAGGAATCTTCTGAGATCGGTGGACAGACTTCAGGAACCTTTTCACACCAGTATTGAACATGTGCGCCATGCAGGGCGCATGGGACCTTCCCTTCCTCGGTTGCAAGGCGGCAGACACCATGTGTTCTCCCATTGTCCGTCAACCAAGGTCCGATTTGTCAGTTGTGCGGAGAAAGCCACCACATCGATTTCTTGCTGAGCGATGACGCGGAGCAGTTCCTCCCCTTCGTTCTGCCGAGGGCAAGCCCAGGTGTAGAACTGCGTGACACCGCTGTGCCCATACACATTGGTATGATGGAGCAGTACTTGTGGAGGCTGAGATGGTGGTGGTGGTGAAGGAGGAGGAGGTTGACATTGACGCAGGAGCCGCAGTTTTTGACAACGTGGAGGAGAAAGCGGCGTCTCCTGTCCAAGTTGTTGGTGTGGCCTGGGCCGGAGCACATTTCACCCAGTGGTGCCGTAAAGGACATGTACTGGCCCTGACCGTATTTACAGCTCCAGACGTCCGCGCTGCCGTTGCACCTTCGAACAAACCGATAAGCTCAAAGACTGGGCCCACCTATCTGTTTCTACATATTTATGAAGTGCTGGTACTGCCTTTTTGGAAAAGAAAATTACAGCTTGAACTCTCTCGTTCTCGTGTCTCGGCACAAGCCATTAGTTCCTCTGATATGGTGCCGAGTCCACCATTTGGAAAAGGAGGGACTGCAGCGACCAACAATTTTGGACAGGAGTCACGGTCAGCTTCTGCATCCTTAGGATGGTTTCGAACGCATACTGTGTCTCTTTGCAACGCCTCGTTCAACGACTGCTTGCGCCATGGAGTAGCGAGGAGCAGGAGCATCTGGACCGGGAGATGATTCAAAGGAGAAACAGCTCCCTTCTGCAGAGGTGGTGGAGCCTTGACTGGCCTGCAATGCATTAGTGCCACTGGCCGCTGCTGCTGCAGTTGCTGCGGCGCAGGATAGACCACCACATCTAGCCACTGTTTCTCCCAGGCCAACGGATGGTGAGGATGCTGCATGTGTTGATGCAGGGCCGTGGTGCCACGTTAAGCTCCCTGGCCACGCTTCACTTTCTGCCTACAGATTCCTACATATACCCATATTTCTGCTCCTCCGGTGTCTTAGCAAAGAACTTCCACACCGCCGAGTATCGGGATTTTACAGCCAAACGAGCACCGCACTGAGTGAATGACTGCCGCCGCTTGCGCCATGCTGAGGCCCTGTTGGGTTCCGCAACTTTCTGTGGACCTTCGAAGCGGATTTTTTACCAAACGGGCCGTTTGCTCCCGACCCATCACACTGCTAGCTATCCTGCTGAACTCACGGCCACACACCCGACTTTGCTTGGCTGCAGCCGCGCTGCCTTGAGTGCAAGCTAAGCCCTCTTCTCCTGACGATTATGAAGCCCTTGCCTCACCTTCGTCCTCAAGTGCGGAGTCGGCTACAACATGATCTATTTGTGTTTCATCGTCACTAGCTGTCCTCATCACCAGTTCTTGGTATGCAGAGGCTGACCCCTCACAACATGACCTCCCATGCCACTCATCAACATCAATACTGTTGCCGCCCAAACCACATAGTAATCTCAGGCTGAGGGGAAACCAGGATGGGACAGAGGCGGGTTTGAGGACAGGTGAGGTGGCCGCTGTACCCGCTCCCGGCCATGAGCCAACTAAGGGGTTGTGTCTGACGTTCCCACCGGCTACTTGGCTGCGGGTTGGTCAGAGTGACATCTGTGGAGGAAGTGGATCACCTAGTCAACCATCAAGAACCATTGGGTTTGCTGAACACACACGGCCGCTAGATGTACAAGCGGCTAGTTGTGAGGCCTCACCGAGTACCCCTGGCTGCGAACGTCCCCTTGCTGTCTGCGACCTGGGCCTGATATGTTTGTGCTCTGCCCTCACGCAGTGAAGAGCCCTGCCACCTCTCTGTCCTGACATACTGTTTTGTTTCTAAAATGTACAGGCACGTTTGATGAAAGAAATCTGTATATGATAAATACACAGCCCTGTAATTTGACTCCAAATGAACCCACTAAGAACTTGGTGTAACCCTTGGATATAAATTGCGCTCCACAAATGGGCAGTTAACATTGACTTGTATAGTGCCGTTTAAAACTCTGTGTTTTTACTGAATATAAAAGCACAAACAGGCTTAATTAACCTTACGATATGAATTATGTTACAGAATTTCTTCTGTGGCGGTGAAAATACCAAAGTTTCTTTTACTGAGTTACAACTGCAGAACTACGCTTAATAACCCCTGGATGTAAATTTGCGCCAAACATTGGCAACCACAAACTACTAGCTCTGTAGCGTGGTTACAATGGCGTGTTGCTACGCTACACAACAAGAAAAAAATTGTAATTAAACCGTCGCTTGTGAATTTAGACTATAGGAAATTTTTATTATTTGGCGTGAAAAAGACGGCTTTTCTTGGAACTCTATTTAATTATTATGTATAAATATAGCCATACACGTAACGATAATGTCACAACATTCCAATTACAGAAACAAATTTCCATATAACTAAAATAGCCTAACTCAGGCATCAAATTGTCACATGGAAGTCCAGCTTACTGGCTCAAATAAAACGAAAAACAAGGCGCTTAACCACCCCAGGCAAACAAAAACTCCCCATTCTGTGCAAAAATAGAACGGAACAGAATTTTACCCAATAATGAAAAAATAAACGTGCCTGCCTAAGCTGGTCCCAGACTAAACCTATTTACACCTATATACACCTAGACACCTAATCGAACCTAAAGCACACACAACACTCGGCTAACACACAGCCCATCCATACCCATCACCTCAGGCGAACTACCCGTGCATTTCACTCACACATATCAAACATTTTTTTTTTATTTTTTTGTTATATTTTATATTATTATGACTTAATGACTAGCTTGCATACTTCAATGTCCAAAATGTCCAAAAAAATGTCCAAAAAATGTCCCGTAACAAAGAAAACCAAAAGAAATCATCCTTTTTTTCCTTAGGGACCACCACAACCTTTACACAGAGTCCACCCCATTCCGTCTCTTGTTGGTTTCCCCCAAATCCCCCTCCCCACCTCCTAACTCCCGGAAAAACCCCTTCTAACTAACACACTTATTTACATCATACTTACACATAAAATACTACAAAATCCAACAAAAAAACCAGGCTATCTGCCTTAGGGCCCCTCTCACGCACCCTCATTAAGTCCACCCCTTCGTCCTTCGTGGCAGCACCCCACCCCCCCCCCTCCCACCCTAACTAGAGCCCCAAAAGAAAACCCCACTACCTAAACATATCCTATATACAATTATATACACGCTTCAAACTATATACTTATATAAAGTATTGCACAGAATCTAAAGAAACAAGTCCTATCAGAAACCCAACATACCTGCTCAACAATAACAGTAGCACGCCACACAATCCACACCACCCCCTGCCACCCTGGTAGCATGGACCGAGCATCCGGCGCACCACCCCCCAGACACCCCACCCCCACGAGGCATAGTCACCCCAGAGCGCCCGCCACCCAGTCCCAACAGCCCGCAGCCAGGCCCGAGCGGCCGACACCCCAGAGCTCCCACACCCCCCAGGGCAAGAGGCGCGCCCCCCCCCCCCCACCGCCCCCCCACCACCACCACCCCCCGAAGACGATACGCCCGACACCAGCCCACCCCAACATAGGCATCGCGAACGCGCAACGGCCCCCCCTCTTATCCCACTAAACCAAAATCAACTAACGTTGCAGGCTTTTCTTAATGGGACGCATGTTTGTTGCTATGAAGCCTCGCCATAACTTCATAGCGGCCTAAAAAGCAAAACAAAATGCTACCTGTGTCAGCCAGCCCACCACCGGGAATGGGAGGAGTCCAGACTAGGGACACTCTAAAGGAGAAGCCCCTCCACAGGAAGGCAGCCTTTCACACCCTGTCCTTTCCACCTCCAAAGATCTATTTTCACTCAGGTCACCAGTGAGGTTCCTAAGTACCTCTCCCTCGTAAGGACTTTCTGCAGGGTGGACACTATACACTCGAGGCATATCCACTGTAATACTTTCACCACCTGGGCTAAGATAATAAAGGTGAAGACACGGTCCCCGACCACCAAGGTTCGTGAACGTCCCATTAGCCCACTCCGGATAGGAAAGGTTGGCTAGGTTCCGCCAGCTTGCGGTGAGGCCCCTACCAGATGAAATACCCGTACTCTGAAGGTACATTGAAGTAAGAAATGGTCCATGCTTTCACAGCACGGAACCACACTCCTCCCGAGACACAACCCTCGCTCCTCAAGTTTCTGTACTTCAAGTTGTCCCCTGACGTTACAATCTCCCGTGAAACAGCGCCAGGCCAATCCCCAACTTGTTAGGTGACCCTCTTGATGTATAAAACACAGGCCACCCAAGTCCGTAACTCAGGGCAATCGCCTGAGGTCCAGCGGTCTTCTGGAAATGGGATCAACAGACCCCCATTGTCGAGGACCTTCCTCGACTGAGTCCTGAATCTCCTTCATCCCCAGACCCCACCGGCGAAGAGTCTTCAGAGCAGGTGCGACATAAGCCGGAGAGTCCGTGTTTGCGTGCGTAAGTCCTTACTCGCCCTCCTGCCCTCCCATTCCTGGAAGAAAGGCCGAAACCTTTTCCCGGCAAAGAGTACCCACCAAGGAGGCCTCTGAAGCCAGAAGTCACCTATGTTGATCTTAAAAAGTGTTCCCCAAGGAACACCTCGGGGTTGACCATAAAATAAACCCACTAACTTCCTGGGGGCGGTACGTCACCCCCCCTCTTGATTAGGTTTTTAAACCTGTTCCCCCATAACATCTGGAACAGACTGAAGATCCTGACCCGACAAAGACTCTGGCAAAAGACACACGCTGCCCAAAATAGAAGGAAAAGGAAGCAGGGAATTTAATCAAGCTAACCCTTTCCCTGAGGGACAGAGAACCATCCCATTCCACTGATTAAACCTTGAAAGTGGCGTCCTTCAGCCTGCCATCCCCAGTTTTTAGTAGGGTAATCACCGAGGTCGAATTCGACTCCCCAAGATCTTAGCTGAAAACTGGGGTCTTGGGAGGTGTCCGGGAGATCAAAAGAAGGATCTCCTCCTCCCAACCAGAGACTTTCCCCACTTATCCCGTTGAAACATGGACCCGGACACAGCCGAGTAGCGATCCACCTCTGACAAACCAACCTGCCCCCCTCTTTCGAGGCGACAAAGAGGGTCACATCATCGGCTTACGCTACGCCTTAAAAAGTGGCTTCCGGGCAGCCGGGACCGCGCCCCACTTCCCGCCAACGGTCCGCGCTCAATCCCCTCAAGAGGGATCCGATCGCGAACAAAGTAAAAACAGCGGGCTCAGCGGGCACCCCTGCCGCACACCAACCCAACTGCAAAAGGCCGTCCACACCAACCGACACCAGCGCGAAAGACTCTGCATTTGGGATAATAAAGTCTTAAGCATGCCAAAAGAAACCCCTCGGCAGGCCGTACCTTTCAAGGGTCAACCAGAGGTACTCATGGTTAACTCGATCAAACGCTTTTGCCTGATCCAGTGACAGCAAATACCCCTCCCAGTGGCCCGCCCTACCCTGCTCCACTGCCTCACGGACACCAAGTACGGCACTTAAGGTACTCCGGCCTGGAACAGAGCAGTGCTGGACCCCCGAGAGGAGTCGGGGCGCGAACTGCACCAGCCTGTTGAAAAGGACTTTTGCCAAAACCTTACGGTCCGTATTGAGAAGAGCTATGGGCCTCCAATTCTCAATACGGGACGGATCTTTACCCTTTGACAGAAGGATCACTGCAGACCGCCTCATTGACCAGGGAAGTGTACCCGAGGAGCGGCACTCGTTATACACACTGGTCAAGAGGGGAGCCAAGATCTCCTTAAAGGCCTGATAGAATTCAGATGTTAAGCCATCTGGACCTGGCGATTTCTTCGGACTAAGTCCGTCAATCGCCCGCTTCACTTCCTCTTCAGTGATCTCTTCTGCCAAAACATCAAGAGAGGGGTCTACCCTGGCTTCGGGAATGGCTTCAGCCAGGAAACCCGACATCTCATCCCGGTCGAGATCCTTCTCCCCTAAGAGGCACGAGTAGTATGCTCTGACGACCTCCAGGATCCCTGATCGCGAACGATTCAGTGATCCTGTACTATCAATCAGGCCCAATACCAGCTTAGAAACTACCTTCGCCTTACAGCTCTTGTAGGGGTCGGGGGAGCGGTACCTGCCGAAATCCCTCTCAAGAACTAAAGACGAGTGTCTATCGTACTGGCACCTCCTCAGGAGAGCTTTCACTCTGGAGATGTCCTCGCGGTCACCCCCATCCGAGACAAGCTGCTCGAGTTTCCTCCTCAGGCCCTGATACAGGCGGTACCTGCTCAGTGCTCTGAGGCTCGAGAGCTGGCGGAAGAACTTCGCTGCTCTTTTCTTAAACATCTCCCACCACTCGGTCTTACTGTCGCAGAGACCTATTAAAGGTACCTGGCTCTGAAGAAAATCCTCAAAGGATTGTCTTACATCTGCTTCCTCCAGGAGAGACGAATTCAGCCTCCAAAACCCCTTTCCCA